>APFE030205416.1:0-10065 GCA_000404065.3 Pinus taeda | reverse complement strand
GGTTTTGTCATTTGTATCATCCAAGAGTTGTTCATTTATGTAATGTAAAGGAGGTTTCCCCCTCGAAGAGGCTGAATTCTAAGGCGTTGATCTATCTTTTCTATCTTTTCTTGAGCTGGTTTCATAACAAAATCCCACCCCTACCATTTTTACTCCCTCACTACATTTCATTAACCTCTTTTATCCTTCCATTTTCCACTTACACTTACCTATTCCCCCTATCTCTAAAACTAATAACCCTAATCCCTACCTTCACTTATCCCAAACCCTAATTAATATCCCTAAACCCTAAATATCATTCCCCAAACCCTTCCATTTCCACTAACCCTACAAGCAGCATCCCCAACCCCTCATTCATAGTCCCTTCATAGTCCTTATCATAAAATCCTTGTTGTTTAGCAGAAAATACCTATTGACACTATAAAATCTCTTCATACTCATCTAAGAAAATCAAGCATTGGCAAACATGGAGTTAGATTCTTCTTATGAAAGAAATGAGGAAATAGTGAGTGACTCTTCCAAAGAAATTCATGCACCAAGGAGACCTCATAAGAGTGGAAAACATAACCTGGAGGAGCCTACTACACTTACTGAGCTGTTGGCTTGCCTTCTTGTTGTAACATGCTCCCAACATCAATCTTGTTACCAATTTTGTGAGATGGTGGAAAGAGTCAAATACCACCATGAGCTTGCCAGACCTTTTTTCCTTCATCTTCACAATGGCCAGGTCAATTTCACAGGTGTGACATTCACCTTAACACCTAATACTATAGCTCAAGCAAGCGGTATTCTGAATGTAGGTGAATAGTGGAATAAGGGGTAGCTAGTGGACAAAGATCATTATGAGCCTTATATCAAGGCTGGTTTTCAGAGGCATATCAGTAGGGTCTTCCATTTCAAGTACCTACAGGACACATATGCTCCCCTTATGAAACTCATAATCAAATATTTCAGTTGTGAAGGCAGATTTTCACGCCTATACACCTATCATATCAGATTGTTGATGCATTTTACTAGGGTGAGGATGATGAACCTCCCCTATTTCATTTGCCGGAATATTGAGAAAATGACCACATTGGTTCAAAGGAAGCCTCCTCATGAACAGTATAACAACATCTATCACTTTGCATTAATCAAGATTGTGGTTTTGCATCAGCTTAGTTTACCGAATGTTTCATGGGAGGATTTCATTTCACATGAGGTATTCACAGGTCCTCAAGTGCCCCCATTAGTTTTTCATGAGGCAGGAGAGCCTTCACATCAGCAAGAGGTGCATGAGACTCAAACCACCAGTGTGCTAGTGTTTGTAACTTACCAAAAGGGCACAAGAAGATTGTTTGTAGCAGCAAAATGAGTACTATATCCACCCAGGGTGGAATGGGTCTCGCTTCCTTCAACAACAAAGCAGGTATAGGACAAGGGTAAGCAACCATTACATGATGAGGGGCCTTTAGAAGGTCAAGAGGCAGATTTTATTCTCATTTAGGATGATGACATTGATTTGGGCTCAAATCTCAAGGAGATTATTCAGGAGCAGCAAGATGACATTCATGACTTGGAGCCAAGTGGATAATCAACTATCTGGAGCAGAGAAACAAATAGTTAGAGGATTAGAAAACCATCATGGAGCTCCAAAACATAAGAGAAAACCAACAAGCTGCCAAGAGGATCAAAGTCAAGTTGACACCACTTGAGAAAGAAATTGAAGTTGATCACGAGTCTTGTCTTGAAAGGGAAAATATGCATTTGGAGAAGCTGTTGGAGAATTCCAATAAAGAGAAAAATATGTTGAGGCACATGGCCTATCATTATTTGGAAAGAAACAAAGTTTGCAAAGCAAGAATTAGGACTTTGAAGGCCAAGTTGAGGAAAGCTTTGAGGAAGAAGAAAGAGCAAGACAAGCTCAAGATTTTGGCTGAGGCTTGCTTAGCCCAACCTAGCACTTGATGTAGGACACTGAACCAAAATTTCAAGAAATTTGGGATACTTTTTTGTCATTTTTGAATTTTTGGAGCAAAACACAAGTTTTTCTGCTTGGTGTGCCGCACCACCTGGCGCGCGCTTTTGCTAGGGACCTCCTTTTGGAGGAAAACTTAGTATTTTTGGATTCCTCATGCAAAAATCTGAATGCCCACAAATAGACAAGAAATTTTTTCAAGTTTTGAGCTTCCAAAAGGGTCAAAAGCACCTCAAAAATGCCCTTTCTGCCCCTTTTTGGCCACACATGAAGCAGTGTTAGGAGAACTCACTTTTGGAGGAGCAAATGGACACCAAATTTAGAAATTCCACCTATTCTGGCACGTAGACAGATAGAACTTTCCAGGAAGACCACTTGGAGCAAAATTGGTGCACAATAAGGCATCCAAAATCAGCTGCAAAAAGGGACTATGCACATGGACAGAGGCGCGGTGCACAAGATGGAAAATTGACTTTTTTGCCAAAAAACTCTATTTTTTCACCTAGTTTTTTCTCAGTTTGACTTTTCTCTCTCTCTCATAGCCAAACTCATGATATAATTTGATGTAACTTGATGGAATTTGATGTAAATATGCTAAAATTGCACTCATGGAGGTAGATACATCATGAAAAGGTAGTTTGAAATTGAATGAATCAGTTTCCTAGGTTTTAGAGGTAAGTTGTTCCACTGCCTACTTTTTAGTTCTTAGTTTAAATCTTGTTGAAACAGCTCCTAAACTCATGAATTTAACCCCTAAAGCTTAGAATGAGTTTTCTTTTGCCTATATCTAGTAGTTTTTCAGTAATTTGTAAAGGTTGGACACTAGTGAATGCTTTGAGCATTATTGTACATTCATTTCTGCAGTTTGGCAAAGGAATAGATCAGGATTTGCAACATTTTGTGGGATTCTTGCGGCAAGTTTGATTTGGTATTGTTTTTCCTTCTGTAATTCAAAGTTTACATGTGTTTATGTATGCCATCATCTCTCTCTTTTCAGATGAACTAAATGAATCAAGGATAAAGGTAGAATTCATTGATGTTGTAGTGCTTTACCTAGGATTTGTTTAATTTTCTATGTTTTCAGCAGTTTGAAGAGGATCCCTGAGACTTTCATGCCCTCTCCAACTACTCACCAGTCTTAAGACTCTCCATCTCATTCAATTTCAAAGTACTAAACCATTTGCCTACCTCGCCCCATAGAAACCTCTACAAGACTGAGTCCATTCCCTGGACCCAAATTTGCCTTTCACATTTGAGCTAGCAAACCATTATAAGATCCAATAAAAATCCTTTGAGCATATACCTAGCCTAAAATTAGTCTTTATATCAGTCATCTCAAGCTTTATTGGCCATATTTTTCTGAGATTGACTAGGAGAGAGCCCTCTCCGGACTGGTAGGGCTAGCTACCAAGTTAAGCATGGTTTGATGTTACCCTACATCCTTCCTTTCTTAGCTTGAGGTAGATTTAGGCCCTAACACTAATGATGGATCGGGATCTTAAGGCTTGGAATGAATTATATTTATATGGTTTGATCATGTTTATTCTAGATTTGTATATTGATGCATGTGTTGTTATGTAAATATTATGATATGGGTATTACTGAAGTTGGGAATAGCTGCAAAATTATGAATGAATATTTACAGATGTATACGCTAGTTGACTTTGGTAAAAGAACATATACATGTAGTTTAGACACATCAAAGTAGTGTATACCTTGTGAACTATGATGTTTGATGCTACAATTGATTTTTGTTGTTGATGCAGAGTTCTAGGTTTTGCTTTATGTTTTGTTGATTGCATTCTAGTAACAATGTTCAGATTGATTGTGATTTGTTTCAGTGGTGATGGATGATGGATCAGGACCATAATGACTTATCATTATGTGATCTGATGGGCTAAATCTACTTGCTAACACATGTATTATCCTTTATATGTGATGATCTAGGTATGTCTGAAGTCGAGAAGTGCAGCGAAGTTATAAGTAAGTAGTTGCAGATCTATAGATTGGTTCGCTTTGATGAAGTTGCATGTACATTCTATTTCAGCTCTTCCAAGTTTCGTATACACTCTGATGCATGGTTTTTAGGTTACAGTTGGTTTTGAATGATGTTGCAGTGTTCTAGGTACAGATCTGTATACTGGTTACAGTGATCTCTCTGTTTGAGTTGATTTGTTGAAGTTGATTAAAGTATGAATGAATGGTTGATTCAATTGTTTTAGAGGTTCATAGATTGTTAGTGATTGATTGAGTTTGGTTGATTCAGAAAGTAATCATTGAGTTTCAGTGATTGGTAGATGCAGATGTATTTGATAGTTGTATTACAGTGGTGATTGATTTTGAGCTTCAATGTTGTTGATGGGTCCAGTATGAAAATTGGATGAAACGTGGCCTTCAAATTATGGTGTTTTGTTCCAAGAGTATCCAGTCTAAAAATTTATTAAACGTGGTCCCTGGAGGAAAAAAAAAGGTTGTAGCCTTTTGTAGGTTGGCGCCTACATGCTAGTAAACATATCACCTAGTACAAGAGTTAGGGGGTTGTAGCTCCCTTCCAGTAGAAGTTGGAGAATGAGAGAAGGTTGTAGCCTTCTGTAGGTAGAAGCCTATGTACTAGTATGAGTCTACACTAATACAATGTTATAAATAGATTTTCTTATTATTAAAAGAATACAGAGAAAACAACAGCAAGTGGTTTTCACCCACATTGGGTTTCCACCTTAAAACTTGGTGTCCATCTGTGTTGCTTATGTGTGATGGTTCACTCTGTTATTAACTGCATATGGTTAGTGTTTAATGTTTACTAGAGTACTTATGCATATACTAAAGATCAACATATGATGAATTAACTGAATCATTAGCTTGCTGGATATACGCTTGTTTCCTTAAACATAGTTGCGTGTACACACGGGTTGCCCACATGGAAGTCGCGTACATAAATTTGAGTATGAAGAGAAAAATATTATTGACTTGACTAATACTGATTCACCCCCCCCCCCCTCTCAGTATTATTTCCAACAATTGGTGTCAGAGTAGGTCATTTGGTAGAAGCTTGATTGCTTGAAGGAGATCCATGAACAATGGGAAAGAAGCTAAAGAATAAAGCGCCTCAGAAGAAAAAGGCATCTCAAAGGAACTATGACAAGGGGAGAATCGATTGGGGATTATATGGAAGGAACTCTTTAGATTCAGATTCACCTCAGAATGAAGATGAAAAAGAAAAATAACTATCAGGTATGAATTTTTTATCATCTAGTGATACATTTCTCCATCCATTTGAAGATGATGAAAGTGATAGCGAAACAACTGAATTTTCTCTTATGGGTGAGGAAGAAAGATTTCAAATAGAGGTAGAATTTAAAAGTCTTTTGGACAAAATTAGAGATCAACAAGATCTATTAGACAAAAGGGAATGTGCCTTCAAATAAGAAGCTACCAAACTAAAACCTCAACTAGAGGAAGGAAACAAAGTAAGGAAGCAATTCAAGGAAAAGGAAGATCAATGTCAAAAGCTGCAAGATGAAGTGACATCATTAAAAAATGAAGTAAATGAAAGGAGCACAATAATCAAGAAACTCAAAAATAGATCCTGTTACTATGAAAGTCTTGAAGCTAAGATCCTCTCGCTAAAAGAAGATCTTGAAAAATCAAATAAGCAGAATGAATAACTACTCCAAGCTTTTGAAAAACAAGAAAACAAAGTTCTTGAATTAAGGCAACAGATGGAATAATGAAGAAAAGCTGAAGGAATCATGAAGAAACAGTATCTTGAAAAGGAAGAGCAACATCAAGTTGAAGTAAATATTCTAAAAGATAGATTAGAAGAAAAGGATAAGCTCTTACGATTTCAAGATACTACTAAGGTCTTAGATGATATTCTCAGTGGTCAAAGGTCTCCTACCATCAAAACTGGTCTTGGTTTTCATGAATCTGTTGAAAGTGAATCTAGCTCACAAAGCAAGGCGAGGAACTCTAATGCAAAATCTGAAATTCTCAACAAGGAAATGAGAGGTCAATCCCATCAACAACCAAGGAAAGAAATTCTTCAAGGAAAATATTTTACTCCTAACTATGCAAGCGATAGTCAGTCATTTCCCCAAATAAATAATGTTGAATTTTTTTAAATGTCATAATCTTGGACATGTTGCAGCAAGATGCGGAAGGAGAATGGTTAAAGACCGTCACACAGAAAGATCATCAGCTTCCATGTACTTTAAGGGATATTGTTTTCCTTGCAATGTGTTTGGTCACAAAGCCATTGACTGCTATAGAAGAAATATGAAACATATAATATGTTATGAATGTAACAAGTTTGGACATATAGCAAACGAATGCAGGAGGAAATTTCGGGCACCATACCAAAAAGAGAAAACATCATCACACTCAAAGATATGGAAGAAGAAGGAAGTACAGTTAGAAAAACATTGCATGGCACAGTGTACAGACATAATAGACTCAAGGGGAGCTGAAAGCGTGAAACTTCAATGTTCTAAATCTCATACACAAGTTTCATGAGGACAAGTCGCGTATATATGTGAATTCAAGGTTGCATAGGCACGTATATGTGGTTTGTGTTGGCATTATGATTCTGGTATGGCTCTATGATACAGGTGTTGTACAAATGGCTCTATGATACAGGTGTTGTACTTGATGGAAACTCACTCAAGTGGCAACAAAATAATGGAAATTAAGAGGCTCGAAGGTGAATGGTTCAAAAGGTGCAGACCCACAGGTTCACCGTGCAGGAGGTGCGGTCATACCCGCAGGTTACCTGTTCAGTAGGTGCAGAACCCCAGTTCACTCACTTCAAGGCAGAGAAGCGCGCTCACGTGGGGTTTCTTATGTTTTGCCCGTGGTATTTAGCCCGCCATTTCTGATGCTATGGTTTTGGCCCGTGGTATAGGATCTATTTTAGCCTTGGTTTGGATCCCTTGTATTGGTTATTGATGGTTTTGACCCATGGTGTGAATAAGGGCTTGACTATAAATAGGGAAGGAGATCACTTGGCTAAAGTATCATTTCAATTGAATATCTTAAGATCTGAAATATTGGGTTATCAATGTAAAATGCTTGATCTAAATAAAAGTAAATTTGAAGGTGAATCTATGAAGTCGTGATCTCTTGGGTGAATGTTTAGATCTGTGGATCTGACTGACTATGGCACATTAGTGTACTGAAAATTTGGCCCTAATCAGAAGTCTGCAGGCAATCCGAAGGCGCAGTGCATGGGTACGCAACGCAGTCAAAGGCGCAGTGCGAGGGTACACAGTGCAGTCAAAGGCACAGTGCATGGGTACGCAACGCAGTCAAAGGCGCAGCGCGAGGGTACGCAGCGCAGTCAAAGGCGCAGTACGGGGTACGCAGTGCAGGAGAAGGCACAGTGCGGGCGCACACAGTACAGAAAAGGACGAAGTGCGAGGTACGCAGGCGAGAAGAAGGCACAGTGCGGGTGTACGCAGTATGTCAGAAGTAAAGGTGCAGATCTGAAGAAAAGTACGTAGAGCTTAAGAACAACCAGTGCGGATCAGCGCAGTTTAGTCTCAGAAGAGCTGCGGATATACGCAGGCTCCTGTTGGTGAAGTTGCGGTCTTATCTTGAAACTATTGTTGATTGTCCTTTATCTACTGCAGCAGAGTTATGGGTTTATATTTCTGGTATTTCTTTTCTATTTACAACATTCTGAAGAGTTGAGTGATTCATTGGTTCATTGTATAAGGAGATTCGGTGATTTTCATGTACTTGATGATTATTTGGTGTTCATGGATCCAGTTTGAAAATTAATGAAACGGGGTCCTTAAAGAAGTAAAAGAGAAAAAGGGGGTTGTAGCTCCCTTCCAGGAGAGACTGGAAAACGAGAGAGAGTTGTAGCTCTCTGCAGGTTGCAGCCTGCATACTGGTAAAGGACTGCACCAGTACAAAATCATTGTAAAAGAAGTTTCTAATTGAAAGAAGATAGAGACATATTGCAGCAGGTGGTTTTCACCCACATTGGGTTTCCACCTTACATCTGGTGTTCTTTGGTGTGACTATCTATTTTTCTTGTTTCATGCTCATTATTATATGCAAGTTAATGATCAATAAATTAAGGAAGGCATATTGAAAAGAATTTGATAATACTGATTCACCCCCCCCTCTCAGTATTATTTCCAACAATTGGTGTCAGAGCAGGTCCTTCGAAAGAAGCTTGATCGCTTGAAGGAAGATCTTTCATCATGAGCAACCACGAGAGGGAAGCATCTATCAGGCCACCGGCGTTTGATGGGAAAATCTTCGTATATTGGAAGGTAAGAGTTACTGCATATCTTCAATCTCTTGGTACTGAAGTCTGGGATATCATATATACAGGGTATACTTTTCCATTAACAACTCCTATAGATCCGGCTGAGAAGAAGAAATATGAAACAAATGCAAAGGCAGTCAATACTCTATTGGGATGTCTATCACAATTGGAATTTGTCAAATTCATGCAGTATAAATCCACAAAGGAAATATGGGACAAGATTGTTCTAAGTTATGAAGGAGATGATCAGGTAAAACGAGCAAAACTACAAACCCTCAGGATTCAGTATGAAAATCTCAGGATGTACAATAATGAGAGTGTGGCTAACTATTTTCTTCGTGTAGATGAGATTGTAATTTGTATAAAAAATTTGGGTGAATAAGTAAAAGAGGCTGTTGTGGTTGAAAAAGTTCTAAGATCTTTGTCCCCTAGGTTTGAATCTAAAGTTTCTGCTATAGAAGAAAAGGAGAATCTTCAAAACCTTAAAATGTCACAGTTGCATGGGATTCTAACTGCTTATGAAATGAGGAAAGGAGGACCATCAGATAGGAGAGAAGTTACCTTAAAAGCTTCTGGCAAAGGAGATTACTATGAGTCTGGACACATATCAGAAGAAGAAGAAGAATCGAATTTTGTCAAAAATCTTCAACGGGGCACTGGACGATTTTGAGGTAAGTTACCATTCAAATGCTTTACTTGTGGAAGAGTAGGTCACTATGCTGCCAAATGTCCTCACAAGGATAAGATTGACAAGGGGAAAGTTCCTGTTAGATGGAACAAGAAACAGAATGCAAATAAGAAAAGCTATTACACTCATGAAGATAGTGATGGACTATCAAATAGCGATGAAGATGAACGAGGTAATAACTATAAACTTCTAATGGCTTTTGAAGATGATGATTACATGGATGCTATAGATATAGATGGCTTTTATGAAGAGATTGGTAAACTCAAAACATGCTTAGAAGAAAAGAATATGATCATTGATACCCTGCATTTTCAACTTGATGAAAAGGAAAAATCTCTTGAGAAGTTAGAATGTGAAATTGTTGGGCTTAGAAAAGAAATTGAGAAAACAAAGGCCCTTAATCTTAAATTTGTTAAAGGATCTGAAACTCTTGATGAGATTATCAGTGTGCAGCGTTCCCCTCTAATCAAGATAGGTCTGGGGTATAATGGAGAAGCATCTCAAGCCTCCACCTCTAAAAGTTATCTTGATGTAGCAAGAAGGAGTGAGAAAAGGCCTAATAGAAATCATCAGTTAAATCAGGGACAGTCTTCCTCAAGGACGAACAAAGACTATCAAGAAAATTGGGGGCATGCTACCTTAAGGACAAACTACAGCCAGCCACAGGTAAAATCTTCCCAATTTTCTTCAAAAATGGATGGTAGTAGAAACTACAATCAGTTGGATGATAGTCGAAGAAATTTCTTCAATGGCCAATGTTTCTCTTGCCATAACTTTGGTCACAAAGCAGCTCAATGTGTTTCCTATAAGACAATCATGACTAGAGAAGCTCAAAAACAAAGAAGTATGCCTACAATCACGAGAGGACCTATAACAACTTCTTCGCCCTTGAAAGTGAAATTGAATGTTCTATTTGTAATAATTTTGGTCATGAATATTCTGAATGCAGGAGCAGGTTTTGGAAGACAACTCAGAAGGAACAAACCTCAAGTGCCAAAACATGGAGAATGAAGGAACCACAACCAGAAAAATGGGGGATAGCTTTATATGCAGAAGGACAGGAAAATCAATGGTACATCGACAACGGATGTTCGAAGCATATGACAGGTGATAAAGAAAAACTTGAATCATATACTGCTTTAG
>APFE030205415.1:48524-63439 GCA_000404065.3 Pinus taeda | reverse complement strand
TTTCTCAGATTTGGTATGAGATATCTTCCAAGATTTGGGTTCCCTAGTTTCCCCACCATAGCTATGAGGTTCAGATGCTATCATTAAATATTCTTGGAACATTACAAATTTTCAAGTAAGTGTGCTTTGAAACATTGTTGTTGCTTTTCCATGGTGTTAATGCAAATAAGCACTACAACTAGTGCCATTATTTAGATTAAGTGCCAAAATCTAGGTGGTCTTGTAATGATGGATTGATTGTTTTCTAGCTACTAAGACCATATGCATTTTTATCTCTTATGTTGTCCTAAGATATTCAAATTCAGAATAAGAATTCAAGTCTCGTTTCCACTATATATTGTAGTCAGTTTCTTGAACATAATATATAGTGGATTATCTTTTACTAATCAAGTGTGGATGTGATCCCTCGCAGGAAAGAAAATTCAAAGTGACTTTGATTTCACGTTGATTTTTCAAAACATCCACACAGGAAAGGAGATTCAAAGTGACACTATGATGGCCATTATGTAAATCCAGGTGGTCGCACTTCCTTGATCATGAGCACGATTGTGATCAAGATGGAATACTTCATAGTCTAGATTGATTGTTTAGCAGTGATAGTTAGTGGGCTCATTCACAAAAGCTTCTATATCACTAATCCTTTTTATAGAGTTGTCAGATTCAATTTCCAAAGGTTTTAATTACACTATAGAGTTGAGTTTTGAGAGAGTTGTGATTCACAGTGTTAAGTATAGCAGATATGACACTTGAATGAAGACAAGCATAGTAGAGGTATCAGACTCTATTATAAGCTTATCTGCATATTATAAGGGACTTGGTTGGCTTTTTCATAATTTTATAAACAAGTTCCATGTCGTGGAAATGTGAAAGAAAAACAGTGATATTGCCACCATGTGGCTCTTGTCATATATGGTTTTATACCTTTTCAAAAAATTCTCTAAGAGTTCACAATGCTAAGATTCACTAGGAATTTACAAAGTTTTATTATTTAGTGAAAGACTTGCCAAGATATTACAAGATTTTATAATTGAGTAGAATATTCTCCATACCTGGTGAGAGATTCGCTAAAAAATTATATATACATATTATATTATTGATAAAATCGCCTTCCATTTTTCCTATATACCATGGAGATTCGCCCATTTATTATATTTATAATTTTATGGGGGTTCTTAAAATTTTCCCTAATGAGCTCTTAGAAGAGGCTTTCTACTTGATGGATGAGAGCTAACTCAAAGGAAGCTAATCTACTTGCGAAAAGAGATTGAAAAACTGAAGGAAAGCGCAGACCCTAGCAAACCCTAATTCTACCAGCTAGTCCTACTGATGCAAAGATGAGAGTGCAAAATACTGAAAGAGATGCCATTACTTGTATGAAGGTAAAATACATGTGTTTAGACTACCTTTGTCCTAAGAAAACACCTTTTTGTATTTTTTATTAAGTTGTCAATTTTCTCATGCATATGCTTGAACTGTGCTTTAGTGTGCAAGGGTGGATCAAGGAAGAGAAATGCTTGGAAAAGGTTGGAAAGGTTCTGAGAGGGTCTAAGGAGTCCCTAACACTCTTCCAGAGAGTTTCACAAAGTTTGGCTATCAAGAAACCTCATTTGTGAGCTTCTACAGGAAGTCTGCAGGGGTTCTACAGGATGTTCAGGAATTTCTACAGGATGTTTCAGAATTTCTACAGGATGTTTAAAAATTGGTTTTTAGAGGATGGATGAGTGAGGGAAGGTGCATGGATGGATCTGTAGGTAGGATAGGGGTCTGAAATGGCCTAAGGACTGGTGGATGGAGCGGTGAGGAGGTGTAGAAGGCTGACTTGGCTTGAAGAAGGCTAAGGCAATGATGAGCAAGAAGGTAGGGTTACATGGACAAAAGGACAGATGGGAGATGAGAAACTTAGCTAGGAGATAGAACAGGTGGCTCAGATGATGCTTTGGGTGGATGAAAGAATGGAGGAGATGCCCTGCACGATGTACTTCGATCAAATCAATAAAGTCTTGCAAATGATCAAATCTTGAGCTAATCTAGTCTAACCATCAACCACATGAATGAACAACAACTTTATTTGGGAAGAAAACCATGTACTTCAATTATGCAAAGAAACATTTCAGATGTCCAAACCCATGACTAATCTCTGCAAATGAAAATAGTACACTAAGGATTTCATGGTCAAGAAAAGTAGTGTTTTTGTTGGGGCAGCACTGTTTCCTCAATTCCAACCCCTATTCCAATAAGGATGAGGTGAAACCGGGAGTGTGGTTGTCCCTTTTCTTTGAGGATTTTTCTATTATTATCCTACCAAAGCACCTGAAGCAATGTCATTCATAAACAGTGATCTATTCAAGCAACATAACTAAATCTACATAACAGAAATACGTTCAAATGCATAAAGGGAAACAATGATACGTAGAGGAAAAGTAACAGTACAGAAAGGAGGCCCTAGGCTCTGAGGTTGGGCCCAACCCTGAGAGCTATGAATCCTATGAAAAACTCAGATTTGATAGGAAATCGAACTGCTTCTCATTATCCAAAAATAATCATAAGAGTGATGCCAAAAATGGCTACAAAAGAACAAAATAGGACTAGCAGCGCTGAGGTGCAAAATACACAATAGTTTCAAAAGTCCCTTATGAAGGTTGAAGCCTCAACATTTATACATCACGAGGGACCTAGCTGGCCTCCTCAATCTGTGGAACTCGGCTGTCCAAACTGTGAGTTAGACAGTCCCTTCTAAATTCTGCTTGGCTGCCTTCTAGATTCGGTTTTGGTGGTCTTTGGAGCTCAGAGTTGGGGGTGAAGATCCCAAGGAAGGGTTATTTAATTCCATAGACAACCCCCCTAAGAATCCTCACCTCAGGATTGGCTGTCTTTTAGCCCATGATTGCTCGATTTTGCTCCAATATGTGTCAAAAAAACCTGAAATAAGCACGTGTTAGCCACCTAGGAAGAGTGACTTCCCTTATTCGTACAAATGACATAAACATACTGAAAATAATTCATAAGCTATCGAAAATGAAGGATTTGAACAAGGACTGAACAAGGATAATTAGGCCAAATGAGCCCAAAAAGTTACCAATTTTAGGGCTCATCACTCTAGCAGGACCCGATTTAATGTGAAAGGGGGTTTTCCCCCCCCCCCTATAATCCCCCCCCCGATTCCCTGAGTGGATTAGTCATGGAAAGAATATAACACAACCCAACAAGATCCACAACTCAACAATAGAATTTGATGAGATCAAAGTGACGATGTGGACCCTAACACCTGCGAAACAATTTGGCTGTCTCTAGGAGGGAATGTTTTTGCCTGGATATATTGATAAGTTGTGGTGAAAGGATCTGATTCTTTTAACATATACATAGCCATGGGCCGATGAATCCATTCATCTCTCACAAATAGTGGAGAAAAATCTTAAGAGCATTAGGCAGATGCAAAGAACCATTGGTTTGGTGACAACATGGTCGATAATAGAGAATATGGTAGAGGAACTACGATAGGACACCACGGAGTGTGTAGAAACACTTCAACCTTTGAAGCATGCATACAACTATCTTCAAGCAATGATTTGGGACATACCAGTTGTGTGACTCAGGACGAGTCACATCTTTGCGATGGGGTCCTACTAGGTAGGGTCCCCCTAGGTCAAAATTTTGACAATGTTTTGTAGATGAATTTCATTTTGAGGAGCAGAACAAGCTTCACGCAATGTTTTAGGAGTCATAGGGGCTGTCAAAGCCCCTTATTTTGTAAAAGAATTGGATTAATTTATATTTTTTGAGTTTTGCTGATGGTTTGTAGACCATGGTATTTATAGAGGAATATATATATATCTATATTATATATATATATATATATATATATACAATATATATTATATAATGTATATAACATATAAAGGTTGATCTAGTGAGTGAAAAAATTTAATGATATATATATATATATTATATATATATATATATATATTCGTATATATACATATAAAGGGTTGTCTTAGTGAGTGAAAATAAATTTAATGTGTTGATTTTTTGTCTATAATGTTCATGTATTTCTGTGTTAGAGCGAAGGGGAAGGCTCCTGTAGTTATGTGCACGGAGGCCTTGGTAAGTTTGCAGCTGTGTGTACAGGCCCCTGTAGCTATGTGCGTAGGGTAAGAAGGACTGTAAATATGAAGATATGAAGATAACAAAGAAGATTATGAAGGCAAATCTATGTACCTACATTTGTGCTTTACTTTATGAAATTATTGTTTACTTTTGATGTTTCAATAAATGATAAGATCATAATTTATATTTGAATGTAGTTAGAGTTAATTACAATTATTTTCCATTGATTTATGCATAGAGGATAACGTTCTAGATATGAAAAATATTATTTTTGTATGAATATATCAGTTATGGTATAATGTTAAGTAAGATCACGTAGCACATTAATAGATTTTTAAGTAAGACTAACTCAAGATCCACACTCCATATCATTTTGGATGTGGAAACGTACTTCCAACATCCCCCAATATCGCCTCAGGTGAGACTGTGTTCTGTAGGAGCAGACCATTGCCGAAAGGGTAGGTGGTATAGGATTTTTTTGGTTAGCGTAGCTACATCTAAACCTGGGTCTGAGCCCCTTATTCCAACAATAGGGTTAACGAATGTCAACCCCCTCAATGAGGCTCATATCTTCAGCCATAGGGAAACTACTACTCCTCTAGGATACATACGTAATGTTCTCTTCCCATAATCCATATACCAATCAAGGATAAGAAAATGAGTAGTCTCATGTCCCTGCAAAACAATAGAATAACCCACAAGTGCAAAATAATGCAAGGGTTAATCAAGTGTAACTTTCTCTCACTCAACAACAACAATCGGAGTAGGAGTTGAACCTAGCTAGCCCGCCCAATGGTGCTACGAGAAAACCAAAGAGAAAACCAAAGGGATAACCTAAATAGGGGGAAGTAATGATTCAAGTGGACATTGGTGGCCACTTGACTATTCCACCTAGAACTCCAGTTGGTTTAATATGTTTCCTTGTTTATTGCAGCATTTACTCTTTTTAGCACTTTTTCGTGTCTTAAACATCTGGAGTAGTTTTGAACCCGTAAACAACATTTTTTCTAGGTCTGGAGAAAGCCTAGTGCCAAAGGCATGGGCCTACCATAAATCATATAGTACCTAGAGAGATATTTCCAACAAGGTATCGTACACACCAAACGGATATAATATGACAAAGTTATGACCCCAGGTAATTGGTTGTGTAACAAACCCCAATGGAGCCCACAAACACTTGGTGTTACAAACCCTAGGTAAGGGTTTGGGTTTCTTAGGTTTTTTCCTTATTGTTCAATAATAAATATTCCCTTAAGCCTCATTGTAACACAATTTAGAGGCATGTAACCACCACATCTCTTCTTAGAGATAAGCTACCATCGCCTAAGCTAGTTTATTTCCATTTTTGTTTTTAAGCATATTTCAATATTTGATATTAATGAAATGAAGTGTTATTTCTGCTACATCTATATTTTTATGGTTATATCTTTGATTTGTTGCAATATTGTTTAAGTTCGGATTATTGGTATCAGAGTTGTCTCCTCTTTCTCTTTTTTTCTTTCCATGTCCCCAACGAGGTCGGGATATAAGGAGTTAGTGATAGAACTAGTCAAACCTTTGCAAGACAATCCTCACAAATCTCGATGGCCTCCCATGGTGGAACATAATAAAGATGAGGGGGTAGGAGATGCTTTCAAAATATTTCTCGATGAAGCCCTCGAAAGATAGAGGAATGCGATGATGGATAACTTAGGCCAAACCCTTCATCGGCTACCCAAAAGCGACACATCTTCTTCTAGTAGCCACTCTGGAAGTGCCACATCTTTTAAGGTACAAGGTAACTTTGACATCCACATATTTGAAGATGAGATAGATGCGGATGCAATAGATAAATGGTTAAATATTCTAGAAGGATATTTTTATGTTCATGATTTTTCTAGTACAGAAAGTCTCAAAGTTCTCCCCCACGTCAAGGACTGGTGGGAAACCTACTATGAAAATAAGGACGAAAGTATGCACTCACTCTTTTCAGCCACACCCACAGGATTCATTCTAGGACACCATCAAGGAGCAGTACTACCTTGTCGGGAGCTATGAGGATAAATACATAAAGTGGATGACTCTGCGGTAGGGAAAGGACCAATATACCCCAAAGCTTACCAATGTTTTTTGTACCCTTCGCACGAAGTTGGGTAATAGGGATTCTGAGCAAAATTTAATACTCAAGTACAATATTTGTATACACATATACGTCTAGGATGAGATGGTCCTAAATATCTTCCCTCAGTAGGACATACTGATACACTGTCAAGATTAAGCTGAAGTTTAAACAAAAGAAACGA
This sequence comes from Pinus taeda, assembly GCA_000404065.3. Lineage (NCBI taxonomy): Eukaryota > Viridiplantae > Streptophyta > Pinopsida > Pinales > Pinaceae > Pinus > Pinus taeda. The sequence goes on along the minus strand of APFE030205415.1, from coordinate 57,053 downwards.
GATGTTGGATATGTGAATCCAAAGCAAGAGAGAGGTGCCCCCCAAACTGCATAGGAAAGGAAAAATACAAGGTGGGATGACCCAAGAAAACCCGCCAAAGACAAAAGAAAATAAAAACACTCCAAAGACAAAGAAGGACATGGGAAAATGGTGTGAGTTCCATAAGAGCTCCACTCACAACACAATTGATTGTCAGGCCAATTAGTCACTAGTGGCCGAGCTAAAGGCTTCTGAAATAGACACATGTTTCGACTCTCTGTCGGATCCTAACAAGGGTAATGACAAACGAAAGTAGATTATTGACATAGAACCCAGTGCCACTATGGCCACCACCAAGATCTAGAAGGATCCTGAAGATCTAGAGGAGGGAGAATGCCTCTTCCACTCATAGATTTGGGTGAAGGGTTCTCTGCTGCAGTTTATTTTCAATAGCAGAAGCCAAAAGAACCCCATTTTAGCAAAGGTGGTGAAGTGACTAGGTTTTCCGTCTACACCACATCTGTATTCATACACCATTAGGTGGCTTCACCAAGGACCAGAACTCTACTTTAGCCAACAATGTTGCCTTACCTACAACATCAAACCCTTCACAGATGAGGTACTATGTGATGTTGCCCCTCTTGAAGTTTGTGATGTATTATTAGGGAAACCATATTTATGGAATTGGCATGTTGTATATGACTCTACACCTTGATATGTGATTATTACTTTGGGAAGCAACTTGTACAGGATACTGTAGGTACACCTACCTACCACCATCTCTTCGACATTTGCAAAGAAATGCAGTAAGATCATTTCACATACCAAGAAATTTGTTTTCCTTATGATTTTCCCTAAGGGAAATAAGAGGATTATGGCCATGACTTCTAAACAAGGCTCCTTTGTGTAGTAGCAACATATGGACAAGGTTGTGGAGGAGTACAAGGACATTTTTACCTCACTTATGAGGGTAACTCTACACTGTGAGGTCAAGAACTCCATTGATTTCACGCTGGGCACACTACTACCCAATGGAATGATCTATCGATGGTCTATTCTAGAGAAGGATGAGATCAAGAGGTAGATTCAAGAGATTTTGTAGAAATTGCACATCAGGCTAAGATCATCACTCTGTCAGAGCTCGATTATATTGGTATAGAAGAAGGATGGGACCTAGAGCCTCTATATTGAATATTGAGTGCTGAAAAAAATCACTATTTAGAATACGTACCCAATCCCATGGATTTATGACCTTTTGGACCAGCTCAAGGGGGGAAAATATTTCAGCAAGATTGACTTGAAGTGTAGTTATCACCAACTTCCTATCGAACCCTCTGATGTGTGGAAGACCACCCTCAAATCGAAGGAGGGACTTTCCAAATGGTTGGTCATGTGTTTCGAGTTGATGAATTCCCCCACAACCTTCGTGAGGTTGATGTATGACATCTTGCAACCCTTCATCAATGCATTTGTGATGGTGTATTCAGATGACATCTTGATCTTTAGCCAGAGTTGGAAAGAAAACCTTGACCATATTTGACAAGTCCTTCAAACCCTACGATAACAAAAACTGTGTGCCAATATCGAGAAATTCACTTTTGGCATGACATAGGTTCAATATCTAGGGTACATCATGGATTAGAAGGGTGTGCATGTGGACCTTGGCAAGATAAAATTCATCCAGTATTGGCTAGCCCCAACCACTCTAACAGAGCTCCGCAACTTTCAGGGCCTTGCCAATATCTACCACAATTTCATGTTGGGGTTATCTCATATCACTTGGCCTTTAAGTGAAGTCACCAAGGGAGTAGCGAAGGAAACGTTCTTTTGGTCTAAAACCCAACAGAAGGAATTTTCTATGTTAAATTAATGCCTGTGATCTCTACCAGTGCTCACATTTCTAGACCTGTAGCAACCATTAGAGATTGAGATGGATGCCTCTAACTATGCTATTGGTGCAATTCTTACTCAACAGGGGCATTCAATGGCTTACCAGAGTGAGACACTTTCAAAAATAGTTTGAAAGTATCCCACCTATGATAAAGAAATGTATTCCATTTTGTAGGCCTACTATTATTGGAAGCATTATAGTCTAAAAAAGGAAACGGTCATCCACATAGATCGTTGATCCCTGCAGTTCATACAGACACAATGAAAATTGCAGAATGAACGACATAAAAAATTGTCCACATAACTATAAAAATTCCATTTAAACATTAACTACAAGAAGGGCAATAGCAATAATGTTTCATACTGCCTCAATTGACCACGAGTCATGGTGCTAGTCATTATGCTCAACTCTTGTGGTCACGAGACTTCGGGGTGGCTACATCTTTACAAGAGTGATTTAGAATTTGGCAGCACATACCAGACACTCCAGGAAGGTAATAAAGTTCTAAATTTTCACCTTGAGGATGCACTGTTATGCCACTTCGGATACATATGTATTCCTTCAAGTGAGCATTCCAAGTTGATTTTGGAGATGCAATATTGTCGGGTTGCTGGACATTTTGGAGTAGAGAAAAAAGTGGTAGTACTGCAAAAGTATTTTTATTGGCTCAACCTTCATCAGGATGTTGGGAGGTACAATAAATCCTACACTTCTTATGCCACTACCATACAACCATCAAGAAGCAAGGCCTATATGCTCCTCTTCCTACTTCTAGTCGACCTTGGGAATCTATCTCCATGGATTCCATGTCAGACCTTCCTTCTAAGCACAGAAATGACTACATTTTCAGGGTCATTGACCGATTATCTAAGATGGACATTATGGGTGCATACAAGAAGAGTATCACAATGTAGGCCATTTCTAATGCCTTATTTGAGCGAGTGTGCATATACTTTGCGATTGCACAGCGCATTGTTTCAGATCGAGACAACAAATTCCTAAGTGAATTTTGGTCAAGTCTCTGGTCGATGTTGTATACCCAAGTTACTAAGTCCATGAATTTCCATCCCCAAACTAATGGCCAAACATAGGTCACCAACAATATGATCGTACACATTCAACAGATCTCTCCACATCTCAATGGGCCACAACCCCTTTTAGGTAGGGTTGGGATTTCATCCATTATGTCCCATTGATGTTGCCATACCATTTGCAGCTACTGAGGAAGATTCGCTCATGTCTAGTCCAAAGCCAACAGGGCTAACAGCTTCATTGAGTGCATTCAACACATCCATGAGAATTTCCATGATATGTTAGGTAGAGCCAATGCTAAGTACAAGTAGTGCAATGATCAACATTAGGTTTCACACAAGTTCCAAGTGGGAAAAAAAGATTGGCTACATTTGTAGAAGGACCGCCTCACTAGACCCCACTGCAAGTTGCGCCCAATCTGATATTGGTCATACATCATCACCAAGGTTATATGGGACAATTCCTTTGAGCTCAATATTCCTCCATTTCCTAGTTTACACCCAATTTTCACTGTCAACCGCCTTCGACCATACTTTCCACCATTGTTGGGCACATCCAACATTGCAGGACAACTCACACCCACAAAGCTAAACCTAGACTACATGGAATATGACACAATTGATTAGATCATGGATATACAAATCGAAAACAATCACAAAAAGGGGATCCATCTATATCGAGTTGTCAATGTAGGCCAACTCCTTCATCAGTGATTCATCAGGGACCAGGTTCAACAAAAATATACTCACCTCATGGAGGCTTTCTGCACAATGGGGACCATTTCTTCCTATGGAGGGAGGATTGATCTAGGTGGATATTAGTGCTGACCCACCTATTCCACCAAGACCTCTATTTGGTTTCATTTGTTTCCTTGTTTGTTGCAGTATTTACTATTTTTTGTAGTTTTTCAGGTCCTGAACTTCCAAAGAAATTTTGATCCTCTAAACAACGATTTTTGGAGGTCTGGAGTAAGCCTAGTGCCACTGGAAAGTGTCTATCACAAATCATGTAGTACTCAAAGAGATATTTCCAAGAAGGTATCATACACATCAAACGGACATAATATGACCACGTTATGACCTTGGGAATTTGGTTGCCCAACTAACCCCAATGGGGCCCACAAACTCTTGGTGTTCCATCTCATGGGGTTTGGGTTTTGCTTGTTTATGGTTTTCAATTTCTTTTCAATAATAAATAGGCCCTTTAGCCTCATTGTAGCACAGTTCAGAGGCATGTAGCTGCCACATGTCTTGTCAGAGATAAGCTACCATTGCGTGAGCTAGTTTATTTCCATTTCTGCTTGTAAGCATATTTCAGTATTTGATATTAATGAAATGAAGTGTTATTTTGGGTACATCTCTATATTTATGGTTACATTTGTGATTTATTTTATTCTTTTTTAATTTCGAATCAAGCCACCACCAGTAACTCCCATGGGCACTGGTAAGGGGAAATCCTTACCAGAATCAAAACCAAGGATCGACCAACAATAACCCACGAGTGAAAAAAAAGAACATAAGTCTACTGAGTAATGATTCCTCTACAATATGTGGGGAATATAATCATTATACCCATCATTGTTGTCAACTCCCTCAGTTAAAAAGGATACAGGACAATAAGGGGAAAGGAGGTCAACACACTACATTAGTGCAAGACTCTTTCCCCCATCAGGGAGTGGTTAACACAACAACAATCATCCCACCCACATCCTTTATGAGGGAACCTCCATAACAATTCTAATCATGACATTTTAATGATAGGAGAATATATCCTCCTGCAAACATGAAATATAATTTATGAAGCTGCCCAAGAGCCCAACCCTTCCACCTCAACTACGGAAATACCTACAGGGCTATTGACCATTCCTTGATATCCTATAGAACCTGTGTCGAAGATGGTCAAAGGACCTTTACACCGAGTAGGAAATAACTCAAAATCTTCTCATAGCTACAACATAGTCAATTACTTAGCACAATCATCATCAATTATGTCACCATTAGGGGTCCTGCAAACATGCCCAAAACAATGGAAGGCATTATTTTCCACTCTAAGCACAATTGACCCAGCCAATTCTTGCCTAATGGCCTTGAACTTGGATAAAGCTACCCCATGATTACCTGTAGCCATTGATTTCCATATTCTAGTCTCAGTTCAAACATCACCATCTATCGTTGCATTGTCGACGAAGTGGCATCCACATGTATAATTTCAAATCTGTCTGGTAGAAACTTAGATCCCCCAAACTCAAGCCTTCTGAAATCACACATAGAGCATAAGACAAGCACTCTTCAACCCTCGTAGGCCTATACCCTAGTGTGCCAGTACAGGTGGCTAGAAAAATCATGTTAATAGATACCAAATTACTAGATGCCCAATTCGATTAAGATATCCTACTAGGCTGAAGTTAGATGTATAAGATGTTAGCAGTCACCTCGTCTATGTTCAAGGTAATTATGATCCCCCATGATGGAAATTTTTGACAATAGATCAACTCACATATTATGAGAAGAATACATTACCCGCACTCGATGGTGTGCTACCTTTAGTCTTATCTTCTCATGATGGGATCACCACTTATATCGAACTTAACTCTAGCCAATTTAATTCATCAACACTCTTGGGAATAGTCCACGAGACCCTCCAGTGATAGAGGACATTTCCCCAAAAATAGGAGCAGCGATGTTCATGATGACTTCATGAAGCACCCCACCAAGTCAAGAACCAGTTTGAGACACCATGACATTTATAACCTTTTATTCCACATTCCTACCTTACAAAATCACTAAAAACCCCTTCCTATACCCTCCACCTAGTTTTGTCTCACGCCAAGTCATGGAAATGCTCACATTTCCAAATATGGCTCTCTCGATATCGGTCTAGTATCTAGTGCCAATGACCATGTCAAAAGATCCAAGATATAACTCAATAGGTATTCTCCCTGTACCTCCCCTCAAGAATCCACCTCAACTTGAGAACCTCCTACACCGACACTAGTCGAAGCTAGTAGGAAGGCCAACTAGAAATGGGGAGACCTCAAACTCCTCCAGGGAACTGCAACCATGTTATTTTTGTGAAGTAGTTGGGCACCCTACTAACATATGCCCTGAGTTAGATGAGTTGAAAGCCCTTATGCATGCTTCAAGAACACCAGTAACACAAACTATACCAAATGTATAAAAGGATATGCCATAATGTAATAAATTATGGTCCACTAATCATGCATTCACTATATGCACATAATATGGGTGTTGGAAATAATACTGAGAGGGGGGGGGGTGAATCAATATTATCAAGTTCTTTTAATAAATCTTCGTTATTTACACTTTGAACTATTTTTGCATATCACTACCATAAAATAATGAGCATAATCAAAGAAAACAGATAGTCACACCAAAGAACACCAGATGTAAGGTGGAAACCCAATGTGGGTGAAAACCACCTGCTGCAATATGTCTCTATCTTCTTTCAATTAGAAACTTCTTTTACAATGATTTTGTACTTGTGCATTCCTTTACCAGTACACAGGCTGCAACCTGCAGAGAGCTACAACTCTCTCTCGTTTTCTAGTCTCCTGGAAGGGAGCTACAACCCTCTATTTCTTTCTTTCAAAGGATCACTTTTCATAAAGTTTCAAACTGGATCCATAAACATCAAAGATCATCAAGTACAAGTAAATCACCCAGTCAACTACAGTAACCAGATCAACAGTAACAGTAAACTAAACCCAGAACACCTTATCAATAGAAAACATTCAGCCAACAAAAGGTCTTAAGACAGATACGCAGTTTTTTCTTTCTCTGGTCTGCGTGTGTACGCACTTCACCTTCTGCTCCCCTGCGTATACCCGCAGAGACCCTTCTTCTTCACTGCATACCCACGCACAGTTTCTTCAATCACGCTGCGTACTGTTACTGTAGCCACGCACCCACAGATGTTATTGCGCCGTGTACCTACGCACCTGTGGCTTCTGGAGCGCCGCGTACTTTCCCTGTGCCTACGCACCTGAACCTCTGTCGCACTGTGTACCCACGCACTACGCCTTCTCCTACTCTGCGTACCCATGCACTTCTCCTTCTTCTTCTCTGCGTACCCACGCACTTGCACCGTTAATCACCTGCGTACCTCTAATTAGGGCTGAAATGGCAGTCTCCCAGTGTACCACCGATAGTCAGATGCTCAGATCTGATCATGCGCTCAAGAGATCACCCTTCATAGATTCGCCTTTTAACTTCACTTTTATATAGATCAAGCTTTTGAAACAATAACCCAATATTTCCGATCTTAAGATATTCAATTTTCAAAAAGATGCCTAGCCAAGTGATCTCCTTTGCTTTATATAGGCAAGCTCTTCCTAAAATCATGGATCAATACCATAGACAACCAATACAAGGGGCCCAAAAACATGGGGCTCAATAATAATAATAATATAAAGCAATACCATGGGCCAAAACCATAGAATCAAGAAAAATGGGCTAAAAACCACGAGCGAAACATAAGAAACCCCACGTGAGCGCGCTTTACTGCCTTAAAGTGTGTGCACTGCGGTCCGCACCTACTAAACGGGTAACCTGCGGGTATGACCGCACCTCCTGTATGGGTAACCTGTGGGTCCGCACCTTTTGAACCAACCTCTTAATTTCCAACATTTTGAGAGCCTGAAAAGACCATTGCCACTTGAGTGAGTTGCCATCAAGTACAACACCTGTATCATAGGGCCATACCAGAATCATAATGCCAACAATCTCCCCCTTTGGACTTGATGGCAACCTCAAAGTCTTCAACATCATTCTCCCCCTTTGACATCAAGGGCAAAGGGTTATGCTCCCCCTAAGAAAATGTTCCCCCTGACTATAAACCAGATAAAATCCACTAAACACCATAAACAATCATGAAAGAGATAGAGACATATTGCAGCCATGTTTTAGATCAGCATCCATGTTCTCCTTTTGTGCTCCCATAATGCCAACAATGCATTTATATGTGCTCCCCCTGAACCTGTGCCATTGATATGTAATCAATCCATAAACCAACAAATGTACGCGTATACCACTTATAGACCTCGCGTACAACCAACAGATGAGATTTAACAACAAGATGATGCATCAACAACCCCCAACTTTTGCCTGAGGTATTCAAAGGTATCCCTGGGTAGTGGTTTAGTGAATATATCAGCAACTTGTTCCTTAGAAGGAACATACTTCAATTTGACCTTTTGTTCAAGCACTTGTTCTCGGAGAAAATGATACTTGATCGGTATGTGCTTGGTCTTTGAATGCATAACTGGGTTCTTTGAAATGTTAATTGCACTTGTATTATCACATAGGATGGAGATAGGTGGTGTACAAGTGATTTGAAAGTCCTGCAAGGTCTGCATCATCCAAAGAAGCTGAGTGCAGCAAGATGCAGCAGCAACATATTCTACTTCAGCGGTGGACAAGGCAATCGAACTCTGTTTCTTGCTGAACCAAGATACTAATCTGGAACCCATAAAGAATGCACCACCACTTGTGCTCTTCCTGTCATCCACGCTTCCGGCCCAATCTGCATTTGTATAAGCATGAAGTGTGAGATCTGTATCTCTAGGATACCATATGCCATAATTTTGAGTTCCTTGAAGAATATTTGAA
>APFE030205415.1:9559-43248 GCA_000404065.3 Pinus taeda | reverse complement strand
AATAATAATAATAATATAAAGCAATACCATGGGCCAAAACCATAGAATCAAGAACGGCGGGGTAAAAACCACGAACCAAACATAAGAACCCCCACGTGAGCGCGCTTTACTGCCTTGAAGTGTGTGCACTGGGGTCCGCACCTACTAAACGGGTAACCTGCGGGTATGACCGCACCTCCTGTATGGGTAACCTGCGGGTCTGCACCTTTTGAACCAACCTCTTAATTTCCAACATTTTGAGGGCCTGAACAGACCATTTCCACTTGAGTGAGTTGCCATCAAGTACAACACCTGTATCATAGGGCCATACCAGAATCATAATGCCAACAATGGGAACTACACTGATAATTACCCTAAAATTCCTCGATACTGAGAGATGCTAAGCACGCTCGCTTAAGGCAGTATTAATGAACCATTAGCACCAGCCATAGCACCGAGCAGACCCCAAGTCGGCGATGGATGCAAAACCATATTATACATTGAAGAGGAACCAACCTCATGCTCTTACCCCTCTCAAAATCGTGCCCATAGCACAAGGGGGAAACATGAACAACCAATTACACCTCATGCATTTCCATGAGCTTTATGTGATCAACTAAAACATTTGGTTAACCAATGCCCCTAATTGTAGGCATTTAACCAATATTATCTAGTCCCCCAGGTTGCTCAAAGAATCAGAACTAGGTGCAGGCACCATACATTCAAAATTTATGCAGGAATCCATCATATATGAAGGTTCCCCCACCTTTTCAAATTCCATGAATCATTGAGTTTCATGTGTCGATTCATGGTCAAAACCCCTTATTTACTAGAATATGATACTGAGTCTCTAGAGCCCATCCCCCCACCAGGGGAAGGTGACCGTCAACTATTCAGCAAGGCCCCCACAATTACATATCCCCTCACCATCATCAATATATATTAGGCACAAAATGATCTAAGTTCATCTGGAAAGAAAGATCACCCCTCACATGTGACCTATCCTATCAACCCAACCATTTGGTAAATCAAGGTTGTGAATTGAGCACATTTAATGACATGTTTCACTTAGTAGTCAAAATTCCACAAATCCATATCGCTAATCAAGAAGAAAGCACAAATTTTTATTGTTGCATATGCTCTCAATCACATCATATGAGGAATTGTCAATACCTTCCATGTATTCGTGCAACAAGAGAAGCGCTGAGGAAAACCCATGTCAAGAAGTCATGTCATGCCAATACTAAGATCCAGAAATGGCTACCACCCCAAGATGTCCCATATCATGATGTGAAATAAGCATCAACCTCTCTTAATATGAGAAATACTTCCACGCGCGCTATCTATTTGGTTATTTCTAGTCTGATGTGCAGTATTTGCACCAGTACCTCTCATAGCACCGAGACATGTCATATGTTACAAAAATTTCAGCAGATTAGGATTAAACATAAAACTCCTCTAGGGGAAGCTATTTTTTCATCTTGTACACCAACAAAAATGCAAGAAATTCCTCCCATGTGGTATCAAATGCCATAAATTAAATTCTACCACCACCTAATGTAGACGACACACAACACCATATATGATTGATTTCCTCATTCATAGGAACCATGATTCGTGATGTCGGATCATCAGTTTTTGGTTTCGAGACCAAAAAATCCACCTCACTAGTGGTAACACCATCTATGATGTAAAAAAATCTCATATGCACTTTTTCAACCTCACTTAATTATACAACATCAACCAACGAATCATATTCTTACTTAACCAACACAACCAGGTTTGAATCCAAACCTCAAGGCCTAGTGCAACCCAAGTCAACATTAGATAATCTTTCTCACTCATATGAAGATATTCTAGAAGCCATGATGTAACATGAATTTCCTTGCGATGCCATGCACCATCATTCATTTTTTCTACTCAAAAAAATGATTGTACCCACTAGTGCACCAACCCACGATATCAGTGCCATCGAGTCAAAAGATTTCCCCCCACGAGGAACAGTAGATTGGCTCAAGAATCCCATCCCAACACATGATGCATTTGAGGAAGGAAACATGTCAAATATTTCACCTACCAACAAGGTAAATATTTCAAACAAACCTAGAAAAGTTGAAGTGATCTCCCTGGGGGCAACATGCTCTCCAAAAGAAATAACTCCATACACAACCTTGTTTGAATAATACAGGGATATTTTCACATGGGATTATTTTGACATGCTAGGCATCAGTCCCAGCATTGTGGAACATCATATTGACACCTGGTCTAATGCCCATCGCGTCGAGCATAAACAATGACAGTTACATCCTTCTAAGGCTGGATAAATCATATAGGAAATTGATAAACTCCACAAAGTTGGGTTCATCAATCCTATCGCTTACACGTCTTAGTTTTATAACCCTATAGCCATCATGGAAAAACAAGGAGCCATCTGCATTTGTACTAATTTCAGAGATCTAAAAAGCTCTTGCCCCAAATATAATTACTCGATGTCATTCATCAACCAAGTCATCGATGCTTGCACCAATCATGAGGCCTTATCCTTCATGGGTGAGTTATCTAGGTATAACCTAATCAAGATTCACCATACAAATCAATACAAAATGACATTTACAACCGCTTGGGGTACATTCACATACCAAGTTATGCCTTTCGCCCTTAAAAATGTTGACAAAACCTTCCATCCAACCATGAATTACATATTCATTGATTTAGCACATCTTATCCTCGTATATCTTGATGACCTTAAAACATGATCCAAGAAGCATGTTATCTGTCAACAAGATCTCTGTGCAATATTTCAGAGATGTTGACAATATAACCTATGCTTAAGCCCTCTCAAGTGTGTATTATGTGTCAATCCTGAAAGACTACTGGGTTTCATAGTTAACAAGATATTAGAGTCAACCCTCTCAAATTCCAAGCCATTATGGAGGCGCCACCTCCAAAAACATTAAAACAATTGCAAAGACTGTAGGCAGGGTAAGGCCAATTTCTTATGAGATTTTGTCTCCAATTACAACACTTTTGCGCAACATTTCCTACACCTCCTTTGTAAGGATATTCCCTTCAATTGGGATGATCAAGCTCAAAAATAATTTGAAGCTTTAAAAGATGAATTATCTCAAGCTTCTTTGATTAACCCACCTGACCACAACATATACTATAACCTATACCTAACATCATCAAATATAGCCATTGCTTGAATGTTAGTCCAGGACAAACCAAATAACAAGGAGCACGAAAATTTATTATGTCAACAAGAAATTATTTCGGCCTACATTGAAGTATGAACTAGAAGAAAAATTGCCTTATCTCTCGTACATTCTCTACAAAAGCTTTGGAATTATATCATCCTTCAGACCACTACCGTAATAGAAACAATTAACCCCATGAGGTATTTGGTCACTCACCGTGTGATGAACCACAAATGTGCTCAATGGATTGTTATTCTAGAATAATTTGATATACAATTGAATTCTCCTAATAGAAAAAAGGTGCTCATCCTCACTGATTTCATCATATATCTCCCAACAGAGACCCAAGGCTCTCCCGTTAATGAGGCTCTTCCCAATGAACATATATTTTTAGTATCAATAAATGACCCTTGGTATGGTGACATCCTCCACTTTTTATGAACTCAAAAGTTCAAACTCCATCTTACCCATGATGATTGGAGGTGCATACACCACCAGTCCCATCATTACGTCCTTCTAGGGTATGTCCTTTATCGACGAGGCATCAACACCATCCTATATCGATTCCTCAACCATTAAAAAGCTGAGAAATCCTTACATTATTTCCACATCAGGGCATGCGGCGACCACCTCTCAAGGATGGCCATGACCCAAAAAATCCTTCGTGATAGTTGTTTCGGGCCCATCCTCTTCCACGATTTCATACAAGCATTCAAAATATTTGAGTGACACCAATGATACACTCATAAGGCACAAGCACCACCCACTTCCCTACATCCAATCATTGTGGCCGACCCCTTCTACAAGCTGGTTATCGACTTGAATACCTCATCTCTCTAACATACTTTGTATCAGGTCAACCACCAATAATCAAGGTGAATACAATGTCATTATAGGTCTCTTGGTTGGTGCCTACCACTTAGGTATTTTTCACCTGCATGTATTCCTTGATTCCCAACTGGTTGTATCAAAGTTGAAAAATACCTTTTAGGTTCATGATTCACACCTTTTTTGGAATTATCTGCATGCACAAAGTATAACTCAACATTTTGATAATATCACATTTACACACATAACAAAGGATCAAAACCATACAGCTGATTGTAGAGCTAATCAAATCCTAGACTAGAATACATCACATATATATAAGCATTAAGATATATAAACCATGAGCATAATATGCATCTCAAACAAATGTAGAAAGACATCAAAAGTATATATGCATAAGACACATCCTACGAGCCGCCAAAATATAACATGTTGTATATACATATAAAAAATATATGAGTACAAAAAATAATTGTACAATCCATTGGCTCATGACCAGGATAAATAAGTCATCAAAAACAGAGGGAAGCATACTCATAATGTGTTCTTTCACTTGTACATATATGATATCATCCAAAATATACAACCGAGGCCCTACCTCCCTCTCCCGTGGACCAATCTCTATGTTAGAAGCCAAAATAGGACCAGTCATGGCCATCGCTATAGCTATGCAGCTCAAAGTTGGTCGATGCTCCTACTCTGATAACATCATCGTCTCCACAATGGACTCTCCCAATTATTCCCAACACTTTGTGGGAAACCTGTTATTCAAGGCCTCGGCCCTTCCTTAGGTATCTCGGTAATCGCATCATCGCCTCTATAGCTGCCAACCATACCTTTGTTGCCTAGGCATGCTCACACCACCGCTCTATATCCTTGGCCACCACTACCTTGATACCCTCACCATAGGGTCCACCAATCTCTAACCGATGTCACAACATCGACCACTGAGGCCCAATAGGTGGCCTCACATCTCTCAGTCTCTGGGGCACAGGCATTGCCCCTACGACACCCATGCGACTCGGATCATTTCCTACCAAGTAGGTCAGTGGTCGCCCCTAAGGTCATGCATATACATATAAACAAACATGGTATCAACATCATCATATACAAAAACAAACATACATGTACATGTAAAAAATACATAAATACAAAAAAAAAAAAAAAAAACTCTCATACCTACTAGTCCCCATGCATCACTAGTAGGAATCCCCATCTCTGAATCTCCTCAGAATTCCATGCCATGGTAGTGTTGGAAATAATACTAAGAAGGAGGGGGGTTGTGAATCAGTATTAGCAAGTCAATAATATATCATTTTCATATTCAGATTTATATACACTACTTCAGTTAATGAAACATGTATGTATAAGCAATTGCATGTAAGGCAACTAGATATACCTTGTAAACTTCTAATTTAGTTAATTCTTCATATGTTTATCTTCAATCTGTGAATTAGAACCATATAAAGAGTAACCAAGAGCAGTAAAAATAGAATAGATAATGAACACAAGATATAAGGTGGAAACCCAATGTGGGTGAAAACCACCTACTGCAATCGTCTCTATCTTCCTTTTAATAAGAAACTTCTTTTTACAAATTTTGTACTAGTACAGTCTTATACGAGTATGCTGACTTCCACCTACAAAATGCTACAACCTTCTCTCATTCTCCAGCCTCTCCTGGAAGGGAGCTACAACCTCCATACCTCTTGTACTAGCTTATGTGTTTACTAATATGTAGGTGCTGGCCTACAGAAGGCTACAACCTTCTATTTTCTTCTAGGGACCACATTTCATAAATTTTCAGACTGGATCCATCAATAACATCAATCAACCATGAACTATATCTGCATCAACCAATCTCCTTTGCACCAACCAAAACTGAATCAATAAGTCACTTCTCAGAATGTTGTAACCAGAATATAGTAACAGTAACCAGAACCCAAGCCAGAACCCAAAACACTGTAACAACAAACAAAATTAGCTAAAGCATATTTTATTAGGTATACACTACGTCAATGTGTCAAACCTACGTAGATATGTAGTTATCTCAAGGAGAACCTATGTATATGTTTTTTTGATATGCAAGACTAGCGTGTATATGTGCCCTTGCTAAAGTGAACCTGCGTACACGTCTATAAATGATGATTTAAACTTTACAATAATTGCAAACGTCAGTTATACCCAAATCATCATATTTACAGATTACAACATGCACAAGTTATTCAGATAAATATCAAAACAAAGATACCTCTTTTCAAGCCTTGAGATCTTCACCCACCAATAGAACTTATCCTTCATCAACCTCTCAGGTTCATCCTTGATTCAGATCCGACTGTGCACCATAACCCAATGACTTGTATTCTAGATCTTGCTTTTCATTAAATATTCAATGCCTGAGTGTACTTGCCTAATGATCTTCTCCTCCTTTTATAGTCTTAGGCCTTACTCAATGCCATGGTTCAAAACCACTTAGAATCAATACCTTGGACCAATACCATGGATCAAAACACCATGGACCAAATACCATGGACCAAAACAAGTTTTCCAACATGTACACGCCTTTCCTTTCGTGAAAGTGCATGTGTATGCTATACACGCCTTTTGGTCTTTGAACCCGCGTGTACACGCGACTTGGTCAATGGGGAACCTACGTATAACTCTCTTCCTTCATTCTGTGAGCCTAAACTATGATCTGTCATATGTTTGTGCTGCCATCAAGGACAACACCTGCGTCATAGTGCCACATTTCTATCATAATGCCAACAATCTCCCACTTTGGACTTGATGGCAACCCCAATTCACTCTCCCCCTTTGTCATCAAGGGCAAAGGGTTATTCTCCCCCTCAGTACATGCTAAATTCTCCAATATGTTGAAGTGTGTTGATTGATCTCCATGACTCCCCTTGAATATAAGTAAGGTCTGCAAAAAGATGACTCTATACATACATCATAAATGACCTTCCTATCACCAATGACTCATACATACATCCATTTCCCAACCAAGTGGGAATATACAAGTTTCACTCATCCACCTAATCAAGTGGTTATATACCAAATGTTTATACATGACAGAACATTACATCACCCATCCCATGTAGAGCGGGGAAACAAAATATGTCGTTTCATGACCTTGACAATAAAAGATATAAATGACCTAGAGACCAAATATCTAAAACAAGACTATGATAGTTATCAGTAACTATCATCAACAACATTTCCCAATCACCATCCAGGCCAGCAACAATGATCTCCCCATGAACCTGCTCCACTTGAATAAAAAGCAACTATGAATTTCTACCAAGATCTTCTAAGATAATGCCAACAATGCATTACTATAAGTATATGCTCCCCCTGAACCTATGCCAGATGATCACTATCAGACCCATATCATACACCTTTCATCCACTATTTTTCTTTAGACGAACATATACGTGACTGTATCCACAGCAACTAGCGTATGTACCTGGATAAGCTTCATGAAACTTGCACACAACCACTTTTCTCTAAAATAGATAAGTTTTAACAGCAACATGATGCATCAACTACTCCTAGCTTCTGTCTGAGATATTCAAATGTCTCTCTGGGTAGTGGTTTGGTGAATATATCAGTAACTTGTTCTTTGGAGGGAACATACTCCAATTTGACCTTTTGTCAAGCACTAGTTCATGTAGAAAGTGATATTTGATGGGTATGTGCTTAGCCTTGGAATGCGTGACTAGAGTTTTTGAAATACTGATTGCACCTGTATTATCACATAGAATGGAGATGGATGGAGTATATGTGATCTAAATGTCTTGCAATGTTTGCATCATCCAAAGGAGTTGTGTGCAACATGACGCAGCAGCCACATATTCTGCTTCAGCTGTAGATAAAGAAATTGAACTTTGTTTCCTGCTGAACCAAGACACTAATCTGGAACCCATATAGAATGCACCACCACTAGTGCTTTTTCTGTCATCCACGCTTCCTGGCCAATCTGCATCCGTATATGCATGAGTGTAAGATTTGTATCCATAGGATACCATAAACCAAAATTCTGAGTTCCTTGAAGATATTTGAAGATCCTTTTGACTGCCTGAAGGTGTGATTCCTTTGGATTTGCTTGGAATCTTTCAACTATTCCCACTGCATGCATGATGTTTGGTTTGGTACCTGTTAGATAAAGAAAATTGCCAATCATGGATTTGTAGGTTGGTTGATGTACCGTTGCTGATTCATCATTTGATCTGAGACTGCATCCTGTTACCATGGGGGTACATACTGGTTTAGAATCTTCCATGCCATATTTTTTCAAGATCTGCTTGAGATACTTGGTTTGTGATAGAAAAATACCATCTTTATTTTTTTGAACTTGTAGGCCGAGAAAATTTGTGAGCTCACCACGTAGGGACATTTCAAATTCTTGTTGCATTACCAAAGAAAAGTTTTGACTCATGACTTCTTCATTGCTACCAAAATGATATCGTCAACATACACAAGAAGTATTACCAATTTATCATTATCAATCTTTGTATATAGATTGCTATCAGTTGATCCTTTTGAGAAACATTGTTGATGGAGGTATTTGTCAAGATGGTAATACAAAGCCCTTAGAGCTTGTTTTATACCATAGGGAGATTTTCTAAGTCCGCATACAAGTTTTGGATCATTTCCAAGGATGAATCCATCTGGTTCCTCAATATATACTTCTTCTTCTAAGTCTCCATTAAGAAAGGTAGATTTTACATCCATTTGGTATACTTTGAATTTCTAAAAGCTAGAAAGAGAAAGGAACATTCTTATGGCTTCAAGTATAGCAACAGGTGCAAAAGTTTCTTCAAAGTCTATACCTTCTTGTTGAGCATATCCTTTACAAACAAGTTTGGCCTTGTTTCTCATAACTTCATCATTTTCATTCAGCTTGTTTTTGAATATCCATTTGGTTCCTATGATACTCTTATCATGAGGTCTGGGAACTAATTCCCAAGTATTATTCTTTTCAATTTTCTCAAGTTCTTCACTCGTGGCCTTGACCCAACATTCAACTTTGCATGCTTCATTTACATTTTGAGGTCAATGGAGGAAAGAAATGCTAGATAGATTGACGCCTTTTTAATAGTTCTTCTTGTCCACACTCCTACCTCTTTATGTCCCAATATTTGAGTCTTTGGATGATTTTTCTGAACATACCTAGATGGAGTCTTTTCTTCTATCGTTATCTTTTCTTATGGTGCTTCATTGGTTTCTTCTTCTTCAGAATTAGTCTGATTTGATGTGGAAGGATAATCCTCATCTCTTCACAATCTTTGGTTTTTACCTACTTTGGATTTTTTCCTGCTTCATCAACCAAAACATCAGTACTTTCAATAATTTTCCCAAGTCTTTTATTATAACACTTATATCCTTTACTTCGAGAAGAGTAGTCAAGGACAATGCCTTCATCTGCTCTAGGTTCAAACTTGCCAAGTTTTTCATCAGTCCTTTTGATGTAACATTTTCTTCCAAAAACTTTGAAGTATTTTACAGTAGGAGTCTTACCATACCAAAGTTCATGTGGAGTTTGAGTGTTGTTTACCTGAACGTTTTCTTTATTGAGAATAGTGACGGCAGCAAATACAACTTCACCCCAGAAGGTTGCAGGAGTTCTAGACTCATCTAGCATGGCACGAGCCATTTGTTGAATAGTTATATTCATCCTTTCTACCACTCCATTTTGTTGAGGAGTCCTTGCCGTGGAGAATTCTCTTTTTATTCCATGTTCTTCACAAAAGTCAAAGAATTGACCTGAGATAAATTCCCCTCCTCGATCAGATCTAAGACATTTGATTTTGCGATCTAATTCATTTTCAACCAAAGCTTTGAAGGCTTTGAACTTTTCAAATGCTTCATATTTATGCTTTAGAAGCCCTATCCAACACATTCTGGAAAAATCGTCAATGGACAATATAAAGTATTCTTCTCCACGAGGTGAATTTTTCCTTGATGGACCATATAAATCAGTATGAACAAGTTCAAGAGGCTTACTAGTTGATCCTTCCTTCTCTAGGAAATGTACTCTGGTTTGCTTACCAAATTGACATGATTTGCATATTGTATTTTCTGGAATGTTGATATTAGGAAGATCACGAACAGCCTGGAATTTGCATGCTTTCCTTATTTGAGGGAAGCTTAGATGCCCCAATATTATGTGCCATATCTAGTGTTCATCATTTTTTCTTAGATAGAACTGTTGTTGTCCTCCCTTGAGTATGTATAAATTATTTGGAGTTCTTATGCCTTTGATCGTGATTTCTCTAATATTAAGCTCATGAACAACACACCCATTTGATCAAAATACTACTTCATTCCTTGATCACACATTTGACTGAAACTCAATAGGTTATGCTTTAGACCATCAACATACATGACATTCCCAGCTTTGACCTTTTCTTTTAAGAGAACAAAACATTTACCTTTTATGACAGTAGGAGTGTCATTTCCAAATGAGACCTTCTTTCCTTTTTCTAAGGTATTATATGACTGAAGTTTTTCTTTATCACCTGTCATGCATTTCGAGCATCCGTTGTCGATGTACCACTGATTTTCTTGTCCTTATGCATACAAGTCTATACCATGTCTTTCTATTTGCAGTTCTTTCTTTCTCCATGTTTTGGGACCTAATGAAGTTTTCTCCTTTTGAGATGTTTGCCGAAATTTACTTCTGCATTCAGAATCTTCATGACCAAAGTTGTCACAGATAGAGCATTCTATTTCATTTTCAAGAGGAGAAAAGTTATTGTAGGTTCTTTTCATGATCTTAGTAACATTCCTTTGATTTCGTGCTTCTCTAGTCATGATGGTCTTGTAAGCAACACATTAAGCAGCTTTGTGTCCAAAGTTATGACATGAAAAACATTAGCCATTAAAGAAGTTCCCGCGATTATCAAATCTACTAACCTGGTGATTCATTCTTGAAACAGATTGAGTATGATTTACCTGAGGTTGGTTGTAGTTTCTATTCATCCCTGAAGTAGATTGAACCCAATTTACCTGATGATCTTCTTTATGGCTTTGCTGACAATTATCAAACTGTTCACTTCTCTTTGTTGCATCAAAATAGCTTTTAGTGGAGGTTGACGGCTTCTGTGCTTGAGATGCCTCTTCAGTATATCCAAGACCTTTCTTTATCATAGGAGAGTGCTGCACTTTGATAATTTCATCTAAATTTTCTGATCCTTTAGCAAATATGAGATTGAGATCTTTTGTTTTCTCAATATCTTTTCTTAGACCCACAATTTCCCATTCTAGATTTTCATTGTGTTTTTCTCTTTCAGCAAGTTGGGATGTCAGAGTATTTATAATCATATTCATTTCTTCTAAACAGATTTTGAGTTTACATATTTCTTCATAGAGGCCATCTTCATCTAAAGCATCTAAGAAATCATCATCTTCAAAAGCCATAAGAAGTCTATAGTCATTATTATTTCCATCTTCATCGCTATTTGATAGACCATAATTATCTTCATGCGTATAATAGCTCTTCTTACTTACATTCTGTTTTCTATTCCATTTTAACAATTCCTTACCTTTATCAAGCATTTCTTTATCAGGACATTTGGCCCCATAATGACCGACTCTTCCACAGGAAAAACATTTGAAAGGTAGTTTACCTCTGAATCTTCTAGAACCGCGTTGAAGGTTCTTGAAAAAGTTTGCTTCTTCCTCTCCTTATGAAATGTGCCCTCATTCATTGAGTTCTTCTCTTCCTGAAGCTTTAAATGTGGCTTCTCTTAAGATTCCATGCAGCTATGTCATAGTAATACTCTAAAGATCATAATTTTCTTCTATGGCAAAAATTTTTGATTCAAACTTAGTAGACAAGGATCTTAAAACCTTTTCAACTAAAGAAAATTATTTTATCTCTTCACCCAAGTTCTTCATGCAATTAACAATCTCATCTATACATAAGAAGTAATTAGCTATAATTTCATCATTGTGCATTTTGAGAGTTTCATTTTGAATTCTGAGAGATTGCAATTTTGCACGTTTTACCTGATGGTCTCCTTCATAGCTTATAATGATCTTGTCCCATATTTATTTGGCACTCTTGAGCTGCATAACTTTGACAAATTATGATTGTGACAGACTCCCCAATAATGTATTGATAGCCTTGGCATTGGTTTCGTATTGTTTTTTACTTGCCATATCTATAGGAATTGTTGATGGAAATGTATATCCTCCTTCCACGATTTCCCAAACATCTGTTCCAAGAGATTGAAGATAGGTTGTGGTTCTTACTTTCCAATAAACTAAGTTTCTCCCATCAAAGATTGGTGGTATAATGAAACCTTCTCTTTCGTAGTTACTCATGATGATAAATCTTCCTTCAAGCGATCAAGATTCTTCTGAAGGACCTGCTCTGATACCAATTATTGGAAATAATACTGAGAGGGGGGGTAAATCAGTATTAGCAAGTCAATAATATTTCATTTTCATATTCATATTTATACACACTACTTCTGTTAATGAAACCTGCGTGTATACGCAACTGTATGTAAGGAAACTAGTGTATACCCTATAAACTTATAATTTAGTTAATTCTTCATATGTTGATCTTCACTCTGTGCATCAGAACCATATAAGCAGTAACCAGGAGTAGTAAAAACATAACAGACAATGAACACAAGATATAAGGTGGAAACCCAATGTGGGTGAAAACCACCTCCTGCAATCATCTCTGTCTTCCTTTTAATAAGAAACTCCATTTTACAAATTCTGTACTGGGGCAGTCTTATACTAGTACGCAAGCTTCTACCTGCAGAAGGATACAACCTTCTCTTATTCTCCAGTTTCTCCTGGAAGGGAGCTACAACCCCTCTAGCTCTTGTACTATCTAATGTGTTTACTAGTACATAGGTGCTGGCCTAAAGAAGGCTACAACCTTCTCTTTTCTTCTAGGGAACACATTTCATAAATTTTCGAACTGGATCAATCAATAACATCAATCAACCATGAACTATATCTGCATCAACCAATCTCCTTTGCACCAACCAAAAATGAATCAATTAATCACTTCTAAAAATGTTGTAACCAAAATACAGTAACAGTAACCAGAACCCAAGCTAGAACCCAGAACACTGTAACAACAAATAGAAGTAGCTAAAGCATATTTTATTAGGTATATGCTACTTCAATGTGTCGAACCTGTGTATATACGCAGTTATCTCAGTGAGAACCTGTGCATACGTTGTTTTGATATGCAGAACCAACATGTATATGTGCCCTTGCTAAAGTGAACCTGCGTACATATCTATAAATGATGATTTAAACTTTACAACAATTCCAAATGTCAGTTATACCTAGATCATCATATTTACAAATTAAAACATGTGTCAATTATTCAGATAAAGATCAAAACAAATATACTTCACTTCAAGCCTTAAGATCTTGACCCATCGATAGAACTTATCCTTCGTTAAGCACTTCGGTTCATCCTTGATTCAGATCCAGCTGTGCACCATAACCAATGACCTATATTCTAGATCTTGCTCTTCATTAGATATTCAATGCTTATGTGTACTTGCCTAATGATCTTCTCCTCCTTTTATAGTCTTAGGCCTTACTCAATACCATGGTCCAAAACCACTTACAATCAATACCTTGGATGAAATACCTAGGGTCAACACTTCAAACAAGATACATTGGACCAGTACCATGGATCAAAATACCATGGACCAAATACTAAGGACAAAAACAAGTTTTCCGACATGTGTGTGCCTTTCCTTTCATGAAAGTGTGTTTGTGCGCTATACGCACCTTTTGGCCTGTGAAACCGCGTGTACATGTGGATTGGTCAATGGGGAACCTGCATATACCTCTCTTCCTTCATTCTGTGACCCTGAACTGTGATCTGTCATCTGTGTGAGTTGCCATCAAGGACAACACCTGTCTCATAGTGCCAAATCTATATCATAATGCCAAGAGATTGAGGAACTCCAAAATTAGTTGAGGATTGGAGGTAAGCCAACCCTCCACGATGGTGTTCCAATAATGCCCCGCACACCACTACCAGCTCCTGTCATCACAACTTCCCACCATTGCATATGAGGGTACCTAGTAATCCTTGTCGACTCTGTTAGAATAGGTAAGAGCATCACAACCCTCTCATACATAATTCTACATAAATTACTCGTGTAGAAAAATATTTGAATCTTGCCACACCGCACCTGTGTTAACTGGGATGTCATTCCCATGTACACGAACCAAGCCCAATCAAAGAACTAGCTCACCTAGAACTGCTATAAGGCCACTATATGAGGCCACGATAATTTGTGGGGGGATATTGACCCTGCCAACCTGATGATCATTGTTAGAGAAACCTGCTTAGTGAGATCCAACAGGGAAGAAACCTTGATACAACCCTCCTCATAATGGTTGGGCTTCCAGTGAGCCTTAGTATCTACCCATTGATGTATATCCACATGCGCAAATGACAGTGGATATTGAAGCGCCTCTCCATGAGGTAGCAAACTTGTCACAAAATATACATTAACCTGGGTTGATATCGGTAGAGCAGCCCTATGAATAGCCATAACATTCAGGTCCTCATCCCAACAACAGATAATAAAATGCAAGAATCTATCTTGCGATCTCCGTATGTGGTTCTAAAGAAACTTCAGCAACTGCCACCAAGCCAAACTCTAGCTGACTGTCGAGTCACCTACAACCATAGTACATAGGGTCACCCAATCATGTTATCTCAACATCATCCTGCCGTAAAGGATATCAAACATCAATTTTTGGCTCCCTAAGCTATAAAAAAGAGAAGAAACAATTTTTGTTGTTATAATCGCCCATTTGTGCCCATCACAGATGTGTGGAACATGCATATGTTTTTCAAACATAGGCATGTGTGTGCGTCTATCAGGCCATAGGCCATAATGACCAAAGTATTGAGGTCCACATTTCTGTGTTAAACATAGATGCATGGTCCACATGCCTATGTTAAACATAGACACGCGCATCGTGTGTGGTCGAAGGACCAAGCCAAAACAACCCCTAATGGATATTCGTGCATTTGAAGGGAACTTTTACACGATGTCATCGCACAAACCTCATTGGTTCACATGGCGACTGCATGACTCCACATGAGTCACCTACGTGACCCTAAATTAACACCTTAAAAAGTCCATATAGGGGACCCTTGTACAACCCATCTACCCTACAACTACCAAAAACATAAAGGCTAAGGTACAAGATCCTACTTGTCTCTCCCCGTGCGAGTCCCTTGTACTCTGGCTGATAGCAATGACAAGAAATTCTCTTGGAACTAGCTTTGACCTCTCAGGCTCAACAGTACAAATGAAATGATATTTATGCCCCTCATCCCTATGTATCACCCTCTTTTCCATTTTCTGGAGCCCATTATAGAAGCTCAGGAACTCCATTTTCAAAACCGGGAGAGACACAAGGATCAGTACGACATGATCTCCATCATGGAACTCTTCCTTCCAGTGATTTCCAAAACTCATTTTTTTACATGCTGCATGCCTAAAATATCATTCCAGGTGTGCCTTTTGTTGTTTTTTAATTCATATCATTGAATTAACGATAGATTATTCATATATTTTAAATAGATTCTTTTAGTTGGGGTATTGGTCATGGATATTCCAAGTACATCACGAATAACGTTCTTCGACCAACACCACGACAGACAAATAATAGGGTAGGTATCATTCACCACTTAGCATGATAGGACTCCTCTTAATATTTTCATATCCTGACATCATTTATCCAAAATGAACCTTAGGGTCCATCATCTCGACAATGTTTATCACCACCTTTCCTTGCATATGATAAACATCCATGTCGATCGATAGATCCCTCCCAGTAATGAGTCACTTTATGTTTATAGACCCCTATTCACTATCAATATCCATGACCACCTGATTCGGCCCGAGAACCACCTCACTTACATGCCTTGAATACCAACCTTATTATGTTTCATTCATCACCCATACACCCCATTCCTGGGCCACCCCTGGTACATTGCGATAGATTAAGAGGTATGCATTACCGTGTTCCACACTTGGCCTACCATCACCCCACTTACATAGCCCACTTAAGTCACTTCATTTTCCCCGCAAAACCTACACCGAGACCAGCCAATGAGGTCCCCACCTTCAACAAACAAACAATGTCCCTACATCATTATGAAGTCCAACATGTTTTTCAGGGAACCCATCTGTGTGTTTATACATCCAAAACACCTTTACATTATTTTGGCAAATGTACAAAGATTTTTTAGGAAACATATCCCCACCAATATTTTTGTGTATTATACCCATATAGTTTCTAGTCGCCCTTGGTCGGAGCTCACGCATTATTCACTTATCCCCATCACGTTAGTTAGAGCATACTTACACATACCGTGGATGTCCTACTGACTCTATGGCTATCCCCACCAGAAAAATTGTTTTCATTGATGCCACTTGAATTACAGCTCTAACCTCAGGCCATTTGTCCATGTCCATTAAGTATAGCCAACTTTCTTATCATTCCTTATTGACCATTCATGTTACAACCGCACCGGATTCTTGATTCCACATATCAACACTTCTTGGACGCTTGACTCTTCCTTCCTGGAAATTTCACAACTCATATTCTAGGATTGAGGTCATACCTTGGATGCCTTCCCCCTTTAAGGAACATCCTGGGGTGGCACGTTTAGAATCAACATTTTCCATTGATATCATCAGCCCCCCTGGAGTTCAACACCAACCACAGTTTTCAGACCATGGTAGTATCATAGTTTATAACCATTTCAACTCTCCCATTTAGTCGAAGATTCACACATCACTCAGCACCTCATTCAACAATTCTTACACCATAACGTAAGGGTGGTTCCCAAATTCAAAGACCAATACATCCATAAGAACCTCACTCAATAAGTGCTTCACATAGACAATGGATGAGGGCACCTTATTCAATCTAATTGTTCAAGAAATGCCCTTGAGGGCATCAAAATTTATCATCACTAGCCATTAGCGTGTCACCTACTACAATGTGACTTAAAAAATCCTATATCTATCATAGTATAGTAACTAAGTCATCATATTGAGCATGGGACATGCTCACCTCGTATAAACAGTTTTTATTTATCACTCAGGTTTTCTTCAGAGCATGGTTACCTTTTATCCTTAGTCAAGGGGTTCCTCTTCTCATCTCGCAATAAGATACTCTCTCTCTCTCTCTCTCTCTCTCAAATAAGTTACATAGACTCTTAGTCACAATATAAAACTGTGATCTATTTAAGCTATACTTGTGATCCTAACCTCATACATCATGGGGAAATTGTTAACACCATAAAATCATATGCTATAAAAGGAAACTATGGTTGTCTAATATAAATTAAAAATAAAGATTTTCCAACTGAAAATATTATGGAAGTTCCAAAAATTTAGCTTCTCCTAAGGTTATTGAGGAAAAATTTGGACCACGCACCAAGAAAGAAGGCTAAAATTGTGACCGCATGGCTTTTTCTTTTAAAGTTGCGCAATCAAGGAAACATGTGACTCAAAAATTTTGGGACCACTTTCCACATTTGGGGGAGAATTCCTTGACATTTCTAGTCAAGGAAAACGGACTTGGAGTCACCCTAAATATAGGAAACCCTCAATGGAATCATCTTTTCCTTCTCTTGAGTCACTATCATTCCTGAACCAAGAGAGGGAATATGGGTTCAAAATTTCCTATATAAACAAGCCATGTGAGAAATAAAATAAGAGACAATGTTATGTTGGCCAATTTTTTATAAGAGAAAACCAACATTCCATTGTTGAAGCCAATAAAAATAAGAGCACAAGCATGATGTCCATATTGCTTCTAAGAAACCCATCATGTTAGTGAGAGGAGAAGGTTACACCATTAGAGAGTCTTCATACTTCTTTGAGAAAGAAGAGGTGATTGCAAAGAGATTGAGGGAAAGAATGTCCTTGGTGAGGATTTTTGAGCACCATATCTCAAAGTATTATGTTCAAGTATTTAAGATTCATATTTTGTATTCAAATTCTACTACCAGCAATTTATAAATGGATCTCTTTCCATTATTTTGTTGAATTATTTTCTCCATTGAGAATTGTTTGTGTATTTATCTCTTTTATTTTATTTTATGTTTGTATATGCATTGTTTTAACTTTTGCAGTGCTTTGTTTTATCTAAGGTGCTTCATTAAAAACACCAACTCTATCAGTGATCCTTTATAGGGAACAACCAACTGCTAAGGAGGTGTCTTTTGGTACACCATTGCCATAAAAGCACTATCACACCTATTTTTCTTCATTTTTCCTTTTTCTATTTTTTTAAGACCTGCATGCTGCCTCAAATAAGGTTTTCAACCTTCAATATTGCCCTAGGTGCCTCAAAGGAGGTTTTCACCTTGCATATTTTCATTACTTCTTCTCTTTTTTATTTGACCCTTGGACTTCCTCATAGAGGTTTTTCGTCCTAAATTTTTCCTCAAGTGTCTCATGGAGATTTTCACCTATGCTTCTTTTGTTTTCCTCTTTTCCTTTTAATTTTTTTTCTCTCTTCCTCTTTTTTGTCTTTTTTTGTCTTTTACTTACTTTGTTGATCATAAGATGGATCAACTAATATTTGTGAGACCCACAATCACATTCATCTCCTTCCTTATTGATTTGGTAAATTCCTCCTTTAACAAGGTTCTTTTGTAGAGTTTCAATTGGTAGCCATGAGTAAAAGTGGAATTTGTTCTTCTTAAATTGTTCTGATTTTGAGAAAGCCATTTTCATGACATTTTTCCATCAAATAAGGGCCTAACCATCTTATCACCAACTTTCCCTTCAATTCCTTGAGTATTGAGCTATATAGCAGGGCCCAATCACCCTCTTGGAAATCCTTTCTCTCACGTTTTTCGCATGAAAAACCTTCTTCAACAATTGGATCACCTCAGTATACATGAGGGCCTATAATATAAGTTCAGCAAGAGTACTGAGTGTTGCAGCCTCTCTTATTGCGAATTGGTGATGTCCAAATCCAATTGTGCTTCCATTCCTAGGGTGTTGTATTCAAACTCAATGGAAAACAATGCCTTCCTTCCATAAACCAACCTGAAGGGACTGAACCCAATGGTTCCTTTCCAATTGATATTATATGCCCAAGTGGCCTCCACAAGTTGGGTTGTCCAATCCTTCTTACTGCTACTGACAAATTTAATCAATATTTTCTCCAAATATTTGTTTACAACCTCCACTTACCCATTTGTTTGAGAATGATAGCTACTCAATTTTCTATGCCTATATGATGTTGGTCCATGATTCCCTCAATTAGATTTGAGGTAAACTAAGTCTCTTGATCAATTACCATCTCCCTTGGGAATCCAAAATTGTAAAATATGTTTTCCCTTAGAAATTCTGATAGCTTATGCTATGTTGTTGATTTTACTTCCTTCACTTCATCCCACTCTATCAAATAATCAATGCACTTAATAATATATCTATTTATTTCTGGATAGGGTGTAAATTGGTCCAATGAAATCCATGCCTAGATTCTCAAATGACTCAAGAGTCACTTGAAGTTGTAGGGGGATTCCATCCTTTGGTTTAGGCTTACCCATCCTTCGGCACTCATCACATTTAGCAGTGTATCTCTTTGAATATCCATGTTGGGTGGGCCAATAGTAGCCAACTTGGAGAATTTTGAAGGTCGCCCTCTCTACAACAAAATGGACCCCACAAGGTTCATCATGGCATGCTAAGAGTATGTCAAAAGCTCATCCTCCCTTACACATCCCCTCAATATATGATATAGTCCCAATTTGAAAAGATATCCCCCAATATAGGTAAAATGTGAACTTCTTCTAACAATCTTGCTCTTCTACTTAGAGGATCGATTAGGAGGCCGTCTCCCAACAACCAAGAAATTTTCTAGGTCAGAAAACTAAGGAGAAAGTAGTGAAATAAAAAAGAGCTTCTCATCTAGAATTTGATCATGTATCATCTCCTCATTTTCTGTAGGAAATGTTAATCTAGACAAAAAATATGGAACCACAATTTGCTTTCCTTACTTATCAACAATCCTTAGATGAAACAATTGCAACAATAATAATCATATTATGATCCTAGCATTGGCAGTAGGTTTATTCACTAAATATTTAATGGTTGCATGATAAATATGAACAAAGACTTGGTACTGAGTGATATAATGCATAAAATTATTGAAGGAGTGCACAACAACTAAAAGTTATTTTTTAGTAACTATGTAGCTAATTTCATCTTTTGAGAGGTCATTATTTATGAAGTATATGAAATAGGGAAACTTGTCTTCCAGTTGTCCAAAATATTTCCCTAC
The DNA here is from genome assembly GCA_000404065.3 of Pinus taeda. NCBI lineage: Eukaryota > Viridiplantae > Streptophyta > Pinopsida > Pinales > Pinaceae > Pinus > Pinus taeda. The sequence goes on along the minus strand of APFE030205415.1, from coordinate 22,915 downwards.
ATCTTTGTCTGATGCATCTATGTGGATGTGGAAAGGAAATTCCCAACTAGCACCTCTTACAATTGACGAAGTGGTTAGCTTTTCATTTAACTCTTCAAATGCCTACTTGATTTTGTCATCCATAATGATTTTGATAATGTCTTTTAGATTAATCACATCATAAGTTGTTGGTATTTCAGACCATCAACTTATGATGTGACTAATACGAAAGGCATTATCAAAATATTCAAATGCCTCTTAGCATTAATCTATCTAACAAAAAATCAGAATCTTTAGTCAACAATCCAAACGAAGGTGAAGCCAAGATACTAAAATCCTTAGTAAGTCTCCTATAATATATAGCTAGTCTAAGGAAACTTCTAACATCCCTTTGCTTTTGAGGGATAGGGACCCTTTTGATAATGGAAATCTTGTTAGGTTCAACTTGGATCCCTTCCATTGAAAGGAAGTGACCTAGGGCAATCCTTGCATTCATAAAAGAATCACACCTTTCGGGACATAGCAAGAGATTCACTTCAATGCATTTCTTTAGAAATCTACATAGATTCTTTGAAATCATTTCCATAACGGTTTAACTCAATCATGTATATTTTTATTGTGCCACAAACAAGATTAAAAAAAATAGTCAAAATTTCCCTCTGGAAAGTAGCAGGGGCATTACACAAGCCAAATGGAAGAACTCTATAGGGAAAGTTCTTCCATGAACATGTGAACATGTTCATATTCTGATCCTTGGGGTTGATCTAAATCTTATTCTACCCACTAGATTCATCCATAAATGTGAATAAATTATTCCTTGCAAGTCCATCCAAGACATGATCAATGGAAGGAAAGGGAAAATGATCTTTCTTTGTATCTTTGTTGATTTTCCTATAGTCAACACAAATTCTCCATTTCCCATTCTTCTTGGTACTATAGCAAGAGCAGACACCCGCTCATTATCTGAGATGGGACAAATGAATCTTGCCTCCAATAGCTTTTTCATTTCTTCTTTCACAACGTCTTTGAGGGTTGTGTTCATTCTCCTCAAGGGTTGTTGCGCATGTTTTCATTCCTCTTTAATCTAGATATGATGGCCATGAACTGAGGGGTGCACCCTTTTAATTTCCTTATAGTCCTAAGGAAAAGCATCAAGGTGTTTTTTAACGTAGTCCAAATTTCCTATTCATGCTTTGGTAAGAGGGAAGGGTTGATTTTCAGAGTTTTGGATGGACTTATTTCCACATTTTTAACATGATATTAATTAGATTTGGAAGTTAATAGTTCAGCCCATTGATTGTTCTCAAGCTTCCCTAAGGATTATTCTACTATATCATCAATTGGCATTCCAACAGGAGGTTGGTTTTGCAAAATGTGATCAATAAGGTCATCCTTATCTAGCTGCCTACTTCCTACAATAGTGTATCATGTACAAACTCAGTAGAGGGATAAATGATAATAATATTCCTCCTTTTCACCTACCCAAAAATATAATTCATGCTCAACAGATGATTGAGCCATGAGATATAATACAAGTTTCTTTTTGAGATGCCCATTTTTAATAATCATGTTTCTAGCCTTGCAACTAATGTAAGCATCAATAGTGCCCAACCAAGGTCTCCTCAAAATGAGAGGGTACCGATTAAGCTTGGTTTTGGGTTGTAGGACAAGGAAGTATATGGGATATGTTAGGTTCCTTAGGAGTCATAATTTTGAATGGCTAAGGTTAGGCTTTGTAATATTGTACATACCTTCCCTTTCTGTAAATGTTTTCCATATTAGAAAATTAAAAAATGTAAAGAGGGTATGTCCTAAAAGAAAAATCAAAGGACAAAAAGAATGAGAAAAGGTCAAAAAATGAAAATATATGAACACCCCCCCCCCCCCCACAAAAAAAAAGAGACCATGAATGTGAGCAAGTCTAAATGTCACTACTATTTACTTTCATGCATAATAATGATTGTGTGCAACTTGTTATTCATGCCACAATCCATCGTAATCAAACTGTTTAATCTTGATTATATCATGCTTGAATTTTATGTTTGTAGTTAGAGAATAAAATCTGACCAAACAGTTTAACCTTGGTAGATCGTTAGATAGGTAGATAAAATAAAAGGAGCTCATCAGTTTAATCTGAGCCGTTGGATGATATGAGATTAGAAATAGATAGTTTGTTTTAAAGAAAAGATAAAATAAGGGTCTGCTAGCCTAAATGCACCCAAAGAAATGAAGAAAACATGTTAGGGTAAGAAATGGGTAAGTAGAAGAAAGGTTTCTGAAGTATAAACTTAATTTGATCAAAATACATGCATCGTGCTTAGACTCATATTTCAATATGTATAATCAATTATGGAAGCAAAAGCAAATGTTTGCAATTTAATGCGATTAACTCCCCGCCATTCATTTTTCCCCTTACTTATTAATTTCCTATCCACAAGTATGCTCTAGCACTTTAAATCCCTCAAGTCAAAGAGGTTTAGAGCATTTCTATGACTTTTGGTGGGACCAGATCCTCGGCTTAATTACTTAAGGACATAAAATGCTAGAATCCCCTTCATAAAATCCATTCCCCCATCATTACCCTAATCAAACCCGTTTTCCTAAGGTTAAAACACTTTTGCCTAGTCAAAGTAAAAACAACTCCATGTTAAAGCCCCTTTCATTCAAAAAACCCACGAAAAACATTTTGTCCTAAGTAAGAAGCATACACACAAATAGTATACTTTACAATATGCTTAGGGGGATATGCAATCTACCCATCACATTTCACACTAACTTTTAATTTTATTATATAATTCCCCGATAAAATGTTTTCCCGTATATTAATTAAATCCCATAAGTAAATACCCCCAACCCTTAGTTTTAATAAAAACTATACATTTCCCCTTATCCTGACAAAAAATACAAATCCCGTCATTAACATTAAATAATACCAATCTGTCATGATCAAAGTCTTGCCCCCACACCATACCTCAGTTCATTTCATCTATTCTATTTCACCACTCGACCACCGTTTGATCATCTACGCCCAAATCCAACGATGCACAGCCATATCAGCCGCGCTCGATGGCCAACCGTTACCCACCTGATAAAGTGGTTTTCTCTAACCCCTCTACTGCTACATGTCGTGCTCTGGGGCAAATCGAGTGACCCCTCTAAAATACCACCCAATCTCCAAAAGCGGTGCGATGGCCTGGGAAACCGCCTCTCTGCTCAACCCCGCAAATCGCCTGTTGTTCATTCATAAAATTTGCTACCAAAAATAATCGTTGCTCCATAAAAAGGCCGATAAGCCCTCTTTTACCTCTTTTCAGCCATTTTCTCTGCGAACTAGTGTGATTCCTGCAAACGCCGAATTCACCATTTGAACTCTGAATTCACTCTTGAAGAAAGTTTCAGAGACCACAGTCGACCTCTCAGTCCATACCAGATCCCATTTGAACCTCTGCAGATACCTCCAAATTTGCAAATAATTCACCGAATTCCATGTATTTCACTACAAATTATCACTCACCCTTTCAAATTTGGAAAACGTTCAACCTGTGAAGTATTTTCGTTAAGTAAAATTAATATAAAAATACTTTTAATTTGAAAACTCATAGCCAAACCCTCTGAAAAATACCAGTTGCCATGAAAATCCCTAAATTAAACCTACAAATCCAAATTTAAATCCACAAGAACTAAATTAGGGTTGCCCCTATTGTCGTGGACATTAGACCTACCACAACTCCCCATTTGGACCTTGACCACCTTCCCTTGGCTGACAAGGATTTCCAAATTAAGGATACATCTAGCTAGACCCTCCAGCTTAAAATCCATTGTTTAAGTGGGGACAAATACCTCAACCATGCTGATGATATCAGCCTTTGGGAGTCAAATTTTCCCAAATACTAGTTCCTAGAGGTACATGTTTTCCCTGAAATTGTCCACCAGTGCCATGCTTATTACATTCCTAGCCTGAGAGCTATTATGTCCCTTGACCAAAATATTCTATTCACCATTACAACTGATTACATTAATGAAATGTTGCAAATCCAACCAGGTCAAAACCTAACCCCACTCTCCATTGGGGATTTTCTAGACAAGTACTCCAAGTTGAGCCTGTCCAGGTAAGCCCAAATATTCCATACATTCATTGTAGAAGAGGGGTATATTCCCAAATGTCCCCCTCCATATGTTTCTTCCATGTTCTCTGAAAGGGGAAACAAATCATCACCATGATATCATGTGTTCTTGGCTACTCCACTGATGAATTTGTTCATGAACTTGTCTTGGCCTTCATGTCAATTTATACCCCAGGATAGCCTCCTGCTATTTTGTACAATTATGCTGAGTTCATAGTTGAGAGAATGCATGAACAGTTCACCAGGATGCACAATGAGAGAGTGTTTAAATACTCATCTATCCTCTACCATATGTTCCTATACTACCAACCAAACAGATTTCATTTTTCCCTTTAGAAGCTGGATACCAAAGGCAAATCCAGGTCTGTCATTTTTTGGACCCCATTGTTCCATTAGTTTGAGTCACCATATACCTATTCAGATTTCATGGATTCTTTTGTTCATCTAGTCATGACTATTCTGACAGGAAGCTCTCCACCCAGGGTAAGTCTAGAGATCAAAAGGGTTCTTTAATTGTCTAAAAATAATAAAAGTGGGAAATTGGTAACTTTACGAAAACCACACAGAGATAATAATTTATGGTAGCCAACTTGCACCATATAAACTACACAAATACATCCACATGAGGTTATTTTCTCTAGATTACTATAGACAAATAATGAACTCTGATGAGATAAATTTTGTCTCAGCCAAGAAAAGATCACAATTCAAAGTGAAAAGCCAGTTAGGCCCCTTCATCTGCAATTCAAGAGAGGGAGGGGAGAAAGAAGACCAAATTTTGTAGCAAATGAAGTTCCAAAAGAGTTTCATGTGGAGGTATGACCCTCAAGAATGTATGACCAGATTGAGAAGGAAGGTCAAGTTTGGACCTTATATTCACCACCTAAAACAGATATAAAAAGATATGCCAATAAATCTGAGTGGATGGAAAATACTCTTGTAGACAAAGACAATACAAAGGTAGATGTAGATAATGCCTTATGTGACTTAGAAAGAGAGTTTGATTAGAGCTCATTTCTGCAGGTACCTGAACAACAAGAATTAGACATGAGGACTCCTCCTATCATGCAGAATCCTTAGAATGAGGAAAATAACCCCCAAAGGATTAGAGAGGAACCCTCAAGTTTCGGACTGGGCACAACAAATATACAATATGAGACTAGTCAGAGCAAAAGATCTAGGCTAAATCTTGTTTCAGAGCAGGAAGGCACAGAAGGCGCAGTAGAAATAACTGATACTGAGCTGGATAGAAGTAAAGGCACAACTCTATATGAGGAAACATAGGGGACTTCCACATCATAGACCCAGATCTTGGAAATGTATCTAAGTGTATAAGTATCCTCATTCAATAGGACTACTGATGAGGATAAGGATATAAAATATAGATGTAAAGAGATCAAGATGAGAAATGAGAAACTAAAGGCCCAAACTTATGGCCACTATCTCAAACTCACACCTACCAATCAGACAAGGTCGATGTTAGCTTTTGACATCAAGGAGGGAAGATTACAGATGTCCATAAAACCAACTGCACAATAGGCAAGGACATCAACAGATTACAAGATAATCATTTTTTAGGCATTGGCAAGGGATATTCATCCCATTCACCAAATCGAATTGCACAAATACGCTAGAGAGATGATATACTCCACCCTCACAGGTAAAGCCATATCTTCTCAGAAATTATAAAATTCATTGAGCAATATCTCGGCTCAATATCAGTTAGAGAAGGCCTCCTTACAGGCTAAGGATACTAGAATCAAGTCTTTGGAAGACTTAGTGATTGAATTGGGACATGATCCCAAAGATATCAAAGCTGCTAAATAGTTGATAAAGAAGAAAAATGATGATATTGTTGCACTGAAAAAAAAAATTGAAGATACGTTTGCTATAACATCCCTAAACACAAGAGGTCTTAGAGAGCCAAACCAGACATGAAGAGTTGATGAACTTGGTCCTAAAAATTAATGATCAGTTAAAGGGGATAGAGAAAGAATTAGAAACTTTATATCAAATGAAGCAAAGTGATATTGCCACTACATCTACAAATGTCATCCCAATGGTCTCAACAGCAGTGCCTTCAATATTGGTAGCCTTGTTGGCTCCCATAGCTCCCATGCCTACAAAACAACTAGTTTCAAGAAAGTCTAGATCAGAAACAAGTGCATCAGGATAAGAAGGAACAAAGTTGGTCAAAGCCATGGAGGAAATTTCTATTCAGGCTACAGAAATGAAAAAACTGAAAGAGAAGGTGACAATATTGGAAACATATTGTAATCTTGCCAAAATCATGCACAAGGAAGAAGTGTAGAATGCTGTCAGAATGAATGAAATATTAAAGGCCATGGAGAAATATCTAACACTAAAGGAAACCCTTGGGCAAGCCAAGGAACTATTATGGGCCAATATCATTGAATATGTCAATGATATTTGGCCATCCATTCAAGTAATTTTTGAACAGATAGATCTGATAAAGATAGCTAAAGAAGCTATCCAGAAAGTCAAGGAAGAACTAGGAGACATGCTTGAAGATGCTACTAGACTTATCCACTTCCTCAACAGTAAAAAAAAGTATGAACTTCAGGAATTGGATATAGAGGATAGGACAAAAACAATTTTGGAGGTAAGAAAGGTGCTTTCCAACAGAAGCTTAATGTTAAACTTGGAGGAGAAATTTCAAAATATGCAGGTAGCAATTGATAGATTTATGGCCAAGTTTCAAATTTTAAGAGAAATAGGGTTACCCAATCCCTTGGTCATAAATGAAAAGCTCATGACACAACAAAATTAGAGAGTTAGCTAAATAACAAGCCAGTACATCATCACTAAAAGCATTGCCAACAAGTAAAGTTCTTTAGCAGATATTCGAAAACCTGTTTTTCCTCCAGCATGAGGTGAAACACCTATTCATCACTAAGACTACTTTTGCTAAGTAGACCGAGGCAGATGAGATGTATAGGAGGATGTTGAAAATAAAGTTACATGATGCTAAATCATGGGAAAAATTGACTGATATAGTAAAAAGGTTAATGTATAGTGAGCAGGGTAAAAGGTATAGGAAGGTCAGCAAGATTAAAGAGTATCAGTGTCAAAGTGTATTGGATGAAAGCCAAAAGTGAATGCAGCTTCTAGCATAAAAAACTAAACAACAAGGTAGAACAAAAGGCTAGAAACCTGACAATAAAGGCCAGCAACACCAAAATACTACAGAAAACATGAAGCAGTTCAATAGTTGTCTCTACCTTCTAGCAAGAAGATATTTTTATTTCCTAGATTAAATCTCAAGTTAGTTTGAGATATTTTGTAATAAAACTTTTCCACAAATACTTCACAATTAGAAGTATGTAGTGTGGATTCTTGGACATTTCTATAGACTTCTTGATCGAAAGATTGCAAAGCTATTGTATCATTGACTGGACCAACAAGTTGGATTAATGAATAAAGACAAGGTATTTCACACGATTCATGTGTTGAGCGAATTGTAGACAATTATTTTCTCACGTTGTTGTTTTCTTTCTTAAATTTTTTCCACAATGTATATCTAAATCTGAATGCTATAACTAGATTATTATCTCAGAATTTGTTTAATGACACTCTGTTTAAATAGCTAGGCATATAAATGTTTTCCATTGATATCTAAGTTAAGGAATTCTTAGTTTTTCCTTAGTTTAGGATGTCTCTTTATAATATATAATGAAGGATTGTTAATTTCCATTTGTTATTGATTACCCTTTGTTCCTCGTTTAAGTCCCGTTCTGAGAATTCTTAATTTCTCTCTGACCCTGATTCAAACCATTTCACCCCTCTGGCCCAAAGACCTGCACTTCACTCCACTAGCTTGCCCTCTGAACATTCCCTTTAGTGAGTTGATCTAGTTTGGCTACCCTTCTATTGAATCCATAGCCCAATGCTCTAAATACATCATTTTATCCTTCTGTTTTAAGGATCCCACCACCAAATCTTCAATACAAATCAAAAACCTCCCTGAACATTCATAACTAGCCTAAAATCCCAGCAAACAAAGCTAAATCATATAGAGAGCCGTCTCTGAGCCATAGGATGGCTAGAGCCTATTCTTAAAAGTCGGTTTGTGGTTTCCTCGATCGTTTTCTTTCTTCTAATAACTTATAGAGAAAATTTTGAGTGATAACATGATACTCCTAGGAGTCCATGGAGACCATCATATTCTTGATAACTCTCTCCAGGGATATTATGGATCTGTTCGCAAGTTGCAACACCATAATTGTCTTTCTCAATGCTCCTTGGAGATTGAGATTCAACATTGTTTCCTTAGTAATGGCATTGATTGTATCCCCAAGTTCAATTAGTCTATTGGGGACTACAATATTTTTATTGTGCACATCCATTACCGAGATACTAGGATAAAAGTAGTTTGGGGAGATAACCCTCCCAAGCATTAGATCAGACAACTACCAAACAACATTGAGAGTGGGGGAATCTCTTTTTACTCTCCCAAGCCTCTTGAAACATTATTCAATGATAAAATTATTATAAATGGGAACATCTCTGATGGCTTGGATAAGGTGTATTTTAACATACAATTGTTTTTAGTAATCTGAGGCATTTATCCTCTTATGGGTTGTGTTTTTTAGGTTGGATGAACCTTTCAATATAGGGCTGCATATTGGCTTGAGGGACACTATCTTCCTTCTCTTCTTCAATATATTTAGGTGGAAAAGGTGAATGAGAATCTTGAAGTACCTTCCCAAAGCTAAGGTTTATCTCTTGGATCTCCACAACATAAGAAAGACATAATGTTTCCCCACTACAAACCTATTGGGCCTTCTTGTTAATTGGGTTTAGATTGGGCTCAACTGGCATCTAAGATTTCGTAGGTGGATTATTATGGGATAGTTATGGTTGGAGTGGAGGAGGAGGCATTAAGGCAGGTGGTTGGACTATATTAGGCCTCCATCCTTGAGAAGGGTTTCCCCATTGAGGAGGTTGAGTTTGATGTGGTTGTAAGGGTGGATTGATAGACAGAGGAGGATACTAAGGAGAATAGGGCAGAGGATATGACATGTACAAAGATGGGTGATATGGAGGATATCAAGACTAAAAGAAGGATAATGTGCACCTTTCATGACTTGTTGGTATGCTCAAGGGCCTTGTGGCCTCATTTGTTTAATGAAGAAAATTTTCTCCAATCCACTTTCAGACCCTTCATATACAATCTCTAGGCTTGGAAGAGATGAAAATTTGTTAGTTGCATGGTTTTCCTTATAGACATAACATAGCTCTATGTCATTTAGTGGGCACTCATTTCTAGGGTGCCTCTTAGTGCATCTAAGGAAAAAGAAATCCATTTTTCTTTTTGAATCTTATTTCTTCTTTTTTAGCTTTGAGTATCCATTTGCAAGGCAAATGTGTGCAAAATCTTACTCCTAAATTATTTTAGTGTATGCTCCCTATTTCATGTTTGTTGGTTGAAATAGACGGAGAAGAGTTGATAAGGCCTTGGTTGGACCTACCCCTCTTCCTTGCAAGACTAGAATGGTTATTGAACACTGTCTTGATTTCATCATAGGTTAGTTGGTGATGTCCCCATCAAATAACATATTAAGGGTTTCCATCAAATCCTCCTTAATCACTCGAAGTCCAAGATTCAAGGATTTTGGGTCAAGCGTACATTTAACTCTTTTTTTATTGAGTTAGAATATTTATTCATAATAATATTAGCATTAATCTAGATCTAAGGTCATCCTAAACATCTCCTCCTTGCTTTCCCTTGATCTACAATAGTCCCTATATCTTTGATTGAAGGCCTACTTCACTTGATCCCAAGTGGTGATGCTACCACCTTTTAACTTCATGAGCCAATGCAATGTTACATCCTTGAGGATATATAGGAACAACTATATCCTCTAATCATTAGAAGTGTAATAATAGGTTCTAGAAAGAACAATACACTCAGACATGAATATATCATCGCCCTTAGAAGCCAGGACATGGAAGTGTGGGAGAGAAGTGGGGCTTATTTTTTTTCATTCTGGAATCCCCATTGGTTTCTTAGATATGAAAGAGATAAATCTACCTATTATCCTCCATGTTTTGGGTAGGTGATGTTGGTTCTTCCTCCTCTATGGGACCTTCATAAATTTCTATATGCTCACCTAAGGGCTCCTCTAAATCCTATGTCATCAAAGTAGAAGGTTCATAGTCACTAAAGAAGAGTGATGGCTTATTGCTACAAGGGATGGGGGGTTTTGGTAGAAATTTCAATAGATTATCCCTAATCGTATGAAGAATGAAATGAGTTTGTTATTTTGTCTTTCTCTTCCTTATTTTGCATTTTCTTCAATACAAGAAAAATTGATGCAAAGAAAAATTAAAATGAAAAAGAAATCAGTTATAAGAAGAAACAACACCTACTTAGACACCTCCCCTCACAATGGTGCCAAAACTTGATGAGACTCAATATTGCAACAAGAGTGTTACAAATCCTAAGGCTACCAAATTTAATTATCAACATAGGGTCCATACAAATATAAGAGGTGGCAGTACTATGTGCAGAGTAGGCTAGGATCTACTCAAGTTACTCTGAACCAATGGACCAGACCAGGGTATCCGAACATCACTTTATCAGTTAAATCTAGAATTGCAAGAAAAAAATATTATATGAAAGGAATGTTTTATTCCACTTGCAAAAATGGAAATATAAATATATTTATATAAAAAATGCAAATTCTACCTTATAGAAATTTAAAGACTACACTACTTGGAGGAATGTAATCATTAATCTATTTTCAAAATGTAAAAGCTACATTAAAAGGAAACTTATTGTATGCATAGGAAATAACAATACTTGAAATAGAATCCCTAACTGAAGAAGCATAAAACAAAGAAGGAAAACCTAATCTCCATTTCATAATAAAAATAGAATGCAATCAAACTTTAGTCATTTCATTCCAAAGATATTATATCTAGTAACAAAGTTCATTACGTGCTCTATTGGGTAATCATGAAAATCATCATTGTGTTATTCAATTCATGAATGTGTCTACTAGCCCTAATTGCTTAAATTTGTTGCAGTAGTAGAAACTAATTGTTCTTTGGTATTCCTTAGTCATGGTTTGAGAACCTAAGAGACATTATTCAGGGCTAGGAGGCAAAAATCAAGCTTCATGGACAATTCTAGTCAATTTTGGAGGGATTTTACCAAGGAAAAATTTTAAGGGCTAATATTTGCAAGTGGGCTAATTTTCCCTATCTTTTGCAAAAACAAGATTTGTTAATTTCCATTTTTTCTAACAATTATTCACCCAATTTTTATATTATAATCATTTTTTACCTTAAAAATCACAAAAAATTTATATAGAGACTATAAAATTTATTAGACATTGAATACTTTTACAAAAACACTGCCAAACATTTTACAAATTTCATATTATGTATTAGTGATATTTGCCAAGGTTTCTCAACTTTAAAGTAAATTTTTAAGCTTAAGATTTTCCCTTATTTTGCTTGGTTCTACAGGATTTTAAAGGATTGCTACAGGATTTCTATAGGATGCTACAAGATGCCATTGCTTTTCTATAGGAGTGAATCTATGAGAATTCTCACGTGAAAAATTCATTATGAAGGTGGGAAAGGGTAATTGAGGGTAGATGACAGTGGGAAAGGGTAATTGAGGGTAGATGAAGGTTGCATGAGGCCCTTTCCAAGATTACTTACTTTTAGGGCCCCATCTTACATAAGAACCAATGCACACAATGGCCTTCAATAACGTAGGAATATACTCCCGGTACACAGAGTTTTGAGGTATTTGTGGAGGTATAAGGAAGGGATATGGTGGTATGATAAGGAGTGTATGTTAGGTACCTATAATACTAGTGATGCCCCAATTAATATTGTATTTGTCTCCCTTATTAATATTGTTGTGCCCCTATTGTCCCCATATGGTTATTACTGTACCCCATAGAATCCCTCTATTATTATTTTTGTGCCTTTATATTATTATTGTTAGGTTGGCTTGGTAGACTCCTATATATAGAAAGGAGGTTTTTTCATTTGAATAATCGAAGAATTGTTCTTTTGTGTAATGTAAAGGAGGTTGCCCCCTCGAAGAGGCTGAATTCTAAGGTTTTCAACTATCTTTTCTATCTTTTTGTGAGCTGGTTTCATAACATTTCGTATGAGAGCTTTCAGGTTGCTTACTAGGTGTTTGCTTTTTGTATCCTCATAATGTGCTGTCAATTCTTCCGTAAAAATTGCCCAAGTGATAATTTGTTTACGAGAGAAAAGCCATTGATACCATACAAACTGATTTGGTTCCAAATATAAAGTTGAAATACATACCTTTTGTGTGTTTTTCACATTATTGAGATCGAAAAATTGCTCCATCTGTAATATCCATGTTGCAGGATCCTTGCCATCAAACTTCCTCATATTGATTTTTGTAATATGGTGGGTCTTCGATCCAACATTAGAGTCTATGGAATCATGATTAACATTTCTTTTGTTCTCATCATGAGTTTCTTTTACTACCCTTTCACCATTAGTGACCATTTCTTTTAGCCTTCCACAACCTATATGGTTGATACCACAACAATTGGAAGAAAAAAGAGCAAAAGGGATTTGAGTTGTGATAGCCAATACACTAAAGGTCATAAGTGTGCTGAGAAGAAATTATTCTACATAGATTGTGAAGAGGAAGAAGAAAAGGAGCAAGAAAGGTCAAAAGAAGAGGATATACTCCAGGAACATAGCCTAGATAAAGAAGAAATGAATCCGACCATATCTTGTAATGCATTGGCGGGAATTACCACTCCTCAAACCATCAAGATAGAAGGACAAATCAAGAAGAAGAAAAAGTAATAGTGTTGATTGATTCAGGAAGTACCCACAATTTTATTCATTGTAAGGTAGCAAAAGAATTGAATTGCTTCCTATATCTAGCACCAGAGTGTCAAGTGATGGTTGAAAATGGAGGAGCAATAAATTTCTCTGGAAAGTGCCATAATATCAAGCTATCCATGGGAGAATATGTATTGACTAGCCCAATGCTTTCCATTCCAATGGGAGGTGTTGATGTTGTTTTAGGAGTCCAATGGCTACAATCCTTGGGTACAATAGCTTTTAATTTTCAAGAAATTTTCATGAAATTTTCTGTGGAAGGAAAGGAATTGAATTAAGGGGTATTGCAGGGAAACCGGGAAAGATAATCAACTCTAATGGTATGACAAAGCTTCTAAAAAAGGAACAAAAAGGTGTAATTGCACAATTATGTTCG
>APFE030205408.1:142374-158562 GCA_000404065.3 Pinus taeda | reverse complement strand
TGGATCGATTGATATCTTAAATACTTTTTAGAACAACTATTATCTTTAGAAGAACAGAAAAATGTGTCACAAATATGTTGGGTTATGACTTTGACATCATCTATAGAAAATGGAAGCAAATTTTTGTTGCAGATTCACTCTCAAGAAAGGATGAGGATGTGGAAGCATTGTTTTGTGTTATTTCTATTATCCAACTAGATTGGATAAATGAAGCAAGGGGTGAATGGAAGAAGGATGAAGAAGTATGGCCACTTCTTCAAAAGTTGCAAAAGATCCCAATTCAAACAATATTGCTAGAAATTGAAGAGGAAGGAAAAATCATATTGGAACCTAGAGCAATCACAGAAACAAGAACCTGACAGCTGCGAAATCGATCAATTTCAGAGTATCTCATCAAGTGGAAGAACTTACCCGCTGAATATTCCACATGGGAGGACAATAATTTTATACAGAAGCATCAAGAACTACTCAAGCATTGAGGACAACACTTTTTGAAGGAGAGGGGCATGTTAGGCCCCTATACTACTAATGTAACCCCTTATTGTTATTAGTACAGCCCCCTTATTATATTGTTGTACCCATGTAGTCCCCATATTGATACTATTGTGCCCCATAGAAGCCCACTATTGTTATTATTGTGCCCTTAAATTATTATTGTTATGTCAGCTCTGATTACATTATGACCCCTTAGACTCCTATATATAGAAAGGAGGTATTTTCATTTGTATCATCAAAGTATCATTCATTTGTGTAATGTAAAGGAGGTTGCCCCTCGAAGAGGTTGAATTCTAAGGAGTTGATCTATCTTTTCTATCTTTTTGTGAGCTGGTTTCATAACAAAAAAAACTGAAGTGTGATAGTGGGGGTGTTTCATGCACAACACGAAGGCGAGTGCCATAGGCGCACCTATGCAAAGACAAAGTGCCCGGGCGACATTATGAGAAAACCAAACAAGGGAAGTGGGATGATATATTGTGTGAAAGGCAAGGGCATGCGCCCTAGGTGTGCTCGCACGAAAACGGGGCGCCCAAGTGCCCAAAGATGACTTGCATGACACGATGATAAGCATAAGAGTTGGGCACCTCGGGTGGACTGGGAGAGTTGGGTAACAGGTGAACTGGGTGACATAACAGTCGGGCAAATGTGTGAAATAAGCAAGGACAAGATGTATGAGCGATCAGGTGAATGATGATGTATGAACAAAGCAACTGATGGGAAAATCCGTAGCGTGACGTGCACGCCAGGGCGAATGCTCGCATCCTAAGCGCACTCGCACGAGATAATGGCGCCCAGATGCCCATGGGGGCGTTGCATGCTGGGCACACCAGGACGCCTGTAAGACGAGTTGGTGGGTTGTCCCACTCGACAAGGGGCACCCACATGAAAGAAGTAAGGTCGCCTAAACACTTGAAGGGGCGTCAAACCAAGGTAAAATATATGGGCACATATGCGTATAAGTAGAAAGTGACCACACTTCGAGGGGACACATGATCAAGCAACATCGCAGAAATGTAAGTTTGCACAACAAGATCATAGAACCATATAATTAAGGGCATGGATCGCAAGAAGCGATAACGTACCTAGGGCACATCACAGAAAGAAGAAGGGCTCACCTAGGTGGGTCGAATTTTTGGACAGGTCACAAAGTTGGATTTCTAAATTGTGAAGGGTGTTGAGTTTTGGGTTTCTGATTCGGGAAAGGTGCCAAACTTCAGGTTGGGCACGCCCTAGGTTGTGAGACTTGGCAGTGTAGGAAGTGGGTTGGTTTATCCAATGCTTGGTCTATTATTTATAAATTTATTGTAATATACTTCGAAGTTAATAAAAGAAACAGGAGAAGTTGTTTTGTATTTTCCTCCTCCCATCGCACATTATTGTATATTGTTGTATTTGTGATATCACACATTTGTTTATTTTTATTTCTGCTTCTTATATTGTTTTACGAAATTACAAAATTGTATAACTATTGTAACTAATAATTGACAGATTGAACTTGAGTTGGAAAATTGTCTAAGTGTTGAAGTGAATAAGAATTTAGGTGTAGTTTGGATTAGAGTTGTTGCATAATTTTGATGAAATCTCATTGGTGTCGCACAATGCCCATGGTGGTCTTAAGGCAACCACAGCCTGGGGTCGTGATAGATGGTATCAGAGCCTACTTTGTGAAGGTGGGTGTTTTGCAGAAGTTGAAGGCAAAGGTGGCATGGTAACCACTATTGGGATGGTTAATGAACCAATCTTGTTGACAGATGTGTTAGTTTCTCAACATGGGCTCAAACTAAGATTGAAAGACTTTAAGAAAGAAGTTTTTGCAGTAGAGAAGGCCCTTCGTGCATTGGCTAAAGAAGGGATATTTGACCTGAATAGGAGTGAACTCTTGTGACTTGTGGAAAAACTAAAGTGTTTAGATGAAAAAATGATTGAGTTAAGAAAGGAACAAGACATGCCCCATAAGAAGAAGGTCAAATTTGAAGTAATTGAGAAGGAAACCAAAAAGGGGATTCTTGGTCACTAAGGAGGGTTACCTAATCAGGTGGGCACTTTTGAAGAAAAGTGTTTGAATGAACAGGTCATAGCTATTAACCATGTTGAGGAAAAAATTGTGACACATGAAGAGGAATATGGTCTGATGGTCAAGTGCGATGTGAGTGTTGTGAACATGTAGCCAAAAGAGGAAGAGTTTGGTAGGATCATGCCTATTGTTATCCATGATAACACTTAGGAATAGTTTGTGAAGTCTATTGGTCAAATTAGCTAGGGTTTTCAAATTTTCTCAAAATAAAGTTCATGATCATAGTGTTTTTGGTCATCATGTCATGATGTGGGGTCCATATAATCTCAAAAAGGGTCAGTCATAAAGGTTCGATTTCAAAATTTCATGTGTGTTAGACATATTCATTGATAATTGGCATTTAAGCACTTTTGCACAATTCCGTAGCAAATCCAGTTAGGGAAACTGAAGGTTTTCTACAGAAGTTCCTGACAATTTCATACCAGATCTGCCTTTCCAAACACATGTCCCACTACGGAATTGCATTGAAGTATACAATTGTGTTAAACAGTGGAGTAAGGGTCCTTTTTGTTTGAAAAGTGTGATTGGTCAGTCTTATGGTCTTGTTGTCTCTAGGTTAGATTCCATTGTTGTCTAGCTATCTCTAGGTTGATTTGCAGGGGGCAAGAAGCTGACAAGGAGGAGCCCTATGTGTTGCAGCCATAGCACACAGAAATTCATGAGAAGAGAAAGAGGGTTAAGAAGTTGGACTTTTCACAAGAAGAGTTTCATATTTAGGCCAAGGAAACCTATGACAAGATCAACAAGAGCAATGCAACAAGCTAAAAAGATGCCATAAGTAACTTTAGAAAAAACAAATCCAACAAAGAAAAAACATGCAAAAGAAATTATTCAAGAGAAAAGACAAGAAGAAGTATTACAAGAACAGTTAAGGGAAGCTAGAGAAGAGTTGATAGAGGCCAAAATGGAAGTTGAATAAATGAATAAGCACATGTTGGAGTAGCTAGATTTCGATGAGGAAATTGCAGAAAAGGCCAGGAAAAAGACAGAGAATTCTACCACTGCAAAAGATGTTGAAGCACAGGCATAGAAGGAACAAGTGGCTACAAGCTGACAGAAGGAAGTTGCAAACTCAAGTCAAAGACTTTAAATCACAAGTATATTTCATCAAAAGCAAGCTTTCCAAAAAGAACCTTAAGCTCATAGCTGAAGTAACAGGAGGCAACTGTTAAGCATGGTGAATTCCTAAATTTTGTTTTTACTATGTTTAACCAGTAAATTAAGCCTTATGGATAGTTGAACAAGATATTAGGAGTAATAAGGAGGCACAAGAAACCATGAAAAATAAAAAAACTCAAAAATTTCAAATTTAGTAGCAACTCCCCACAGTTACGTTGAAAATTTGCTACGAAACTGTTGTAGCTTTTCATGGAGGAGAATGCAAGTAAAAATATCAGCTAAGGGAGTTCTAATGGCATGTGTTTAGCTAATAAACATCAATTAAGACTTTAGCATTGTCAGAAAGGTCAAATAGCTAGCAAAAAGGTGTTTTTTGAAATTTGCTACCAAAATTTGCTACGGAAATTCTGGAAATGACTGTTTTAGTAGTCAACTTTGAGTTCACTTTCTGACCAAATGGAAAGGAATTTTGGAAATCTGAAATAGGTTTTTGTTCAACACAAGCTTATCTACAAAATAATCTCTCATTTTTTACACAGACATCAAGGTTTGGAAGAAATGAACTTATCTTTGAGGCCTATTTTACAAAATTTTTCCTATTCAGATTTATTGTAGAAATTTTGAAATTTGACTTGGTGGAGGTTCAAGTTAGAAAAGTCAACCAAGTCAGCACATCCACGTGGAAAGAGCACATCAGAAATCCATCACACTCAACATTTGGTTGGATTCCATAAGATTCAGCAACAGAATCTGTTGAGCTCATAAATGATAGGAGTCTCTTATTTGTATTCAAATTATGTTAAAACAGAAATATCCCTATAAAGGCTCAATGTTTTGTAAGTCAAATAGGATTAGGTCTCTTAGTTGTTGATCGAATCTAGACCAAGTGTAATATTTTGTAAAGGAGATTTCACTCTATATATGTGTGGTTTCTTGACCTTGAACTGAGTTGATTGATGATGTGAGAAGACTACTTTTGTATATTGTTTCAATTAATAAGAAGTATAGTTACAGCAATACCCTATTTTTAACCTGAGATTCATTTTTGGTTTTAGTTCTATCTTATCATAATTTTGATTTGTTATCAGTTTTCATAGCCTATTTGATTACTTGGAATTCAATGTTATATTTCTCCAACTTCCTTCAATTTGTTGTGATTAGTTGTAAATGTCCATATTCACATTAGTAAGCCAAAAAATGGTGCAGCTTCCAAAAAATGGTGTTTGTCTATAATTGATTTTTTCTTTTGACTTCATGCCCAATGGTGGTGAGTATCACACTTTGTTTCACCTACAAGAAATCATACAAAAAATTAAAGTTAGTCATCTGTAATTGAGTTTTATTTAGAACATTATCCAGTTTTCCTTGAGAGAGCCCTCTCATGCTAGAAGGGCTAACTTCTAGCTACAACTAGTTTGAAATAGATACTCTTGGTTGGAGGTTGACATAACCCAACCTATCTAGCCAAGTGATAACACCTACCATAGCTGAACCAAATTTGGGCATGCCAGAACCGTTGAAGGAAGAAGTTGGCCATAAGGAAGAACACGAAGAAACAAGTGTTGTGACTTTGTCGATGAAAGAGAAGGAACTTGGTAAGATGAAGCTTGCTGAAGTAGGGCTAGATTTGTGCATATCACAACCATGGAAGAAATATGAAGTTGTTGATAGAAGTCTTATGTTGGTTCCCCTTGTGTTGATAGAGAGGTGCGTGCAATGGATGACCTTCACTTGGATGATTGAGGTATGTTTGTGTTTAGTTATGCAATAGATGATTTTGGTATTTGCAGGATTTGTTTGGGCGGTATTCAACCTTAAGGCAGAAGGTGCGAATTCCCAAGACAAGGGTGGAATGTGATGAAATTATCTGATGGGTGAGTCATGCTTAGCTGAATGGATATTTGGCTAAGTGCTCGACATGATTCGTGGAAAGAAGGAATGAAAGGCACACCAAAGTGATGGAGGTGATGTGATGCATATTAGGGTGGAATTCATCATTGGAGTCTTGTTTGAGTGAAGGAGAAGTATTTGGGAGACATTTAGTAGGGAAGGAAACAATGATGGAAGGGACCTGTAATGATGACGATGAAGGTAGGCTGACCAAGGGAACTAACCTAACTGAAGTAGAAAAGATGGGCATATAAGACTTCGTGTAGGGGCATCAAGCGAGAGCACTAACAAAGGATGTCGCATATGGGCATCAAGTAGAAGTGCCAAGGAAGTTGTGTAGAATGATTGTGTTAATGCCATATGAAGAAGTTTTGCAGATGAACTGATGGGGATGTTTGGTGCATTCAAACAACAAGGCCATGGTCATTTTGAATGAAGACATGAGAAGCCTATGAGGTTTTTCATGCGATGAAGAGGGAAGAGGAAACTTGCAATGGGACTTGTGACCAAGACAAGTGTGCTTGCTTGAAGTGTTGGATGAAGATGGTTCGAAGGAGCCTGAGATGACTTGAAGGAAGTTGCAACAGATGAAGACTTCATGCAATGGTGGTCTTGGAGTATCTAGTTCATTGAGGAGTCGAGGTCAGTTTTTTACTTGACTTTGATGTGGTATGGAACTCATACCATGGGCATAGCATGGGATGTGTTTTTGAGCAATGACTTGATGGATGCGATAAGGGATAGATTCTTTGGCATTGGATGATGGTTGTAGCGAAGAATATGCCTTGGTGGGAGAACATAGGCATGGGTTGAGTCTGATGAGACTTAGCCATATTGATGGACATGGAGATGTTGGTCGATGAACAAGGGCAGCACATGGACGAGATGATGAAGCAAGTGAATACTTTCCCCTTTGACAATAATGATGTGCAGCATCTCGGAGATGAGGTGAAGTTTTCTTCATGGACCTGGATATGGCATGATGGTTGATTGAAGGGAAAATGCAAAGGGTTCTTGATCAAAGTTGAAGATGTGACGAAGTGTTGGAGAAATAACTAACGATGGCATGAGGAGGTGCATTCTCATGGTTTGACAAATCACCCAACTAGTTCGAGGAACGGGGGAGCTCAATGCGTTGAGATATGTTGGAGTTGAGTTGGAGTATGGCAACAATAGTTCACATGGTGATGCAGTGGGTTGGCATGATATAAGTTGTGACCAAAGCATACAACCAAGTTGGAATGAGCAACCTTTCGTGAGTTGGGGTAGTGTGAAAGATTGTGACGAGTTGTGGCCGATGACCATGAGATTGAGGATTCTTACCCACATGAAGACTTGAGCCATGGTGAAGGTTCATATGAAGAAGGAAATGAGTTCATGCAGCAGAGATAATAGATGTTGGAGCTAGTGGCACTTTGCAATAGTTTAGACTTGGTGAAGAAGTTAGCCAATTAGAGTTGTTGTCGAGGATGATAACCGTAGTGGGGGAGGATGTCAGGGCCCCGAGTTGGCACCAAGGCCAAGCAGGCGCCCATGGTTGTCCATGCCCACTTGAAGTGATGAAAATCTGAAGTGTGATCATGGGGGTGTTACCTTCATAACAAGAAGGTGACTGCCTTAGGCATGCCCACATAAAGATAGGGCGCCCACGGGTGACATGATGGGAAAACCAAATGAGTGAAGTGGATCGAGGCATCCTATGCAAGGCAAGGGCACATGCCCTAGGCACACTCGCATGAAGGTGGGGTACCCAGGCACCCAAAGGGGACTTGCATGACACAACAACTGGCGGATGAGTTGGGCACATTGGGTGAATTGGGTGACACGGCGGTTGGGAAGATGTGCAAAATAAGCAAGGACAAGACGTGCAAGCGGTTATGTGAACGATGATGTATGATTGAATCAACTAACAGGTCAAGTCATAGCAGGACTTGCATAGCAAGGGGAAGGTCTACGTCCTAGGCGTGTCCGCACTAAGGCAGGGCACCGGTCGCCCATGGGGGCATCGAGAGCTAGGCACGCCATGGCGCTCGTGCGATGAGTTGGTCGGTTGGCTTGCCCAGCAAAGAGCACCCACATGAAAGAAGTAAGGTCGGCTCAACACTTGAAGGGGCGTCAACCCAAGGTAAATGATCCAGGTGGATATTGGTGGCCACCTGCCAAGTCCACCTGGACCCCCACCTCAACATTTTCAGTTTCCTTAATTATAGCGCAATTTACTATTTTTAGCAGTTTTTCGGGTCCTGAACTTATGGAGCCGTTTTGAGGCCCTAAACGACGTTTTTTGGGAAATCTAGCTCCGCGATTCTTTTGGTAAAAAATTGTCTTTCTCGTCGTAGTCCTCGGAGAGATCTTTCCAACGGGCCATCATGTGCGTCAAACGGAGATCGTATGCCAAAGTTACGACCCCGGGAAGTTGATGTACCAATTTACCCAAACGGGGCCCATAGTTTGGCATTTCATCTTCTAGGGTTAGGTTTGGAATGTTAAGGGTCTTCCATTGTTTCTCAACAATAAATAGGCCTTCGAGCCTCATTGTAAGACAGTTCAGAGGCATGTAGCCACACATCTCTTCTCAAAGATAAGCTACCATCGCCCTAGCAGGTTTATTTCTATTTCCGGTTGTAAGCATATTTCAGTATTTTCCATTAATGAAATGAAGTATTATTTCCGCTGCATCTTTGTGTATATGGTTATCTCTGTATTTTATTGCGTTCCTGTTTAAATCCGGATCAGTAAAATACATGGGTACAGATGCATATAAGTAGAGGGAAACTTCATTAGGATGGGACACATGTTCAAGCAAAATCGCAAAAATGTAAGTTTGCACAACACAATCGCAAAACCACAAAATGAAGGGTGCAGATCACAGGAAGGGATATCGCGACTAGGGGCACATCACAGAAAGAAGAAAGGCTCACCCAGGTGAGCCGAATTTCTAGACGAGTTGCACATTTGGATTTCTGAATTGTGAAGGGCATTGAGTTTTGGTTTTCTGATTTTGGCAAGTGCCAACCTTCATGTTGGGCATGCACTAGGTTGTAAGCCTTGGCATTTTGGCCAGTGTGTTGGTTTAGCCAATAACAAGTCTGTTCTTTGTAAATCTATTGTAATATACTTCAATGTTAATGAAAGAAATGGGAGAAGTTGTTTGGGAGTTGCCCCTCTCATTGCACATTCTTGTATATTGTGTATTTATGATATCACACATATGTTGAGTTTTATTTATGTTGCTTAAATTGTTTTACAATATCGCAGTCTGCAAAAGTGTATAACTCGTGTAGGAAGTAATTGAATAGATTGAACTTGAATTAGAAAATTATCTAAGTGTTGAAGTAAATAAGAAGTTAGGCATAGTCCAAGTTAGAGTAGTTCCATAATCGCAACAAAATCTCGCCAATGCTGCATAACGCCCATGACAATCTTAGAGCAACTACAGTGTAGGGTTATGACAGTATCGAGTGTAAAAAACATCCTTCTAAAAAATAACATGTTTTTAGCTTTATATATAAATCTAGAGATATAAAAAAGCATAAAACATTTAAATAATATATTACTAAATATAGAAAAATATATCCTATTAACGATGTAATATATATATATATATATAAGTTAAAACTTGGAGAATATATATTTTTTAATTAAAAATATTTGAAATATATTAATTAAAAATAAGTAAATAAATCAAAATATAAAATAAATTTACACTATTATAAATCTACAAAATATTTCATTATTTCGATACTGATAAGAAGCTTTTATCGATCTTGAATTAATACATTGAAGACCATAAAATACTTTACATTCTTTATGATTGGAATTCTAAAACAATGTGCATAAATAATAGGGTAGATGAAATATTGGAATTACATTTACTTCCCATTCTTTATTCTTTCTATATATATATATGATGAAGACAATATTTCCTTTTAAGTTTTATAAAGTTTGATATGTATTTTTGACACTTTTATTTATTAAAATGACTCATAAGAGTTTTTTTTTTTTCTTTAAAAGGTGGACGTAAAGCAATTGAAACAATAAAACAAGATATTCAACATGTTGAAATTTGTTTTAAATTATTATTATTTTTTTGGACAAGATTTGAAAAATAGATAATTTGTATAAATGGTTGTTACTATAATAATTTTATAAATGTTACAAAGGTTAACTTAACAACATGTTTTCAAAGATTTAAACCTAAATAGCTAGGCCAAAAAATGTGATCCTTTAACACTTGTGCTAATTTCTTTCAACGTATTTTAAATTACTTTTAATATTATAAAAAAAAAATTAAAATAAAATCTTTTTATAAATAAAATAAAGTATAAATTATAAAATAATAAATTTATCTATTTTAATTAATAAATTCAAATAACAAGTTTCACTATTCATTAATATAGTGGTTTTATTTTATTTTTGGTTTACAAAAATCCTTAAAATCTTATTGGTGGATGCCTTTGCCTACTAACATTTCTCCCATGTAAATTACAAAGTAACAAATTTGCATCATTTTCTTTAATAATGTCAAGTTTTATGTAAAATTTATGACTTTCATGAACATAGCCTTTAAGTTAGAAATTTCAAAATAATTTTACCTAATAAAAGGATAAAGCATCAAACTAATTTTTGCAGGTCAAACCCCTTTCTTCTTCTAAAGGTTTTACACTTACTGAGTTTTGAACTTATGTTGTTTACATACATCAATAAACAGTGGGGCATGAAAGACATAATGTGGCTTCTTTTCTTTGTTGATAGAGAGAAGTCAAATTGGCATCAAGACAAGGTTGATCAAACGATTCACATCTATTTAGACTCTTTGAGTGATAGGATAAAGACTTAATGTTTAATCTCAATCACTAAGAGTAGGAATTCATACGAATGTTCAATTATATATATATATATATATATATATAGAGAGAGAGAGAGAGAGAGAGAGAGAGAGAGATAACAAAAAAACTATACATATAGAAGATTTAATTCAATGTTTATGTAAAATTTTTAAAATATTTTGAGTTACAAGTATGCATATTATACGTTTTATTTTCTTCTTTTTTCGGATGGTATATTGGATTGATATGTGTAAACCACGTGCACATCTCTCACACACAATTACATAATGCACCAAACATTACACACTCTTTGAACTAAGAAGTTAAAATTGACCCAACTATGAATAAGGCAATTCTAAACACTCTTTGAAACTTGCTCTCTTAAATACCAACCATTTTTAAAAACAAAACATAAAAGACTTAGAATTCAAAACTATGTTTTAAACATTGTGAAGGCAATTCTGAATCTATTTGTCATTCATTTTTTCTCCAAAGTAGATCAAAAAGAGAAAAATACCCATCTTCAAACAACCACCTTATTCAATCTAATGCAAGTAGAAGAAACATTTGTAACAATGTTGTATAAACCAATAAGCATTGTGCTCTTGCTATATAAACTTTCTTTGAAATCTAGTTCATAACTTAATAATAATACAACTATTATTTGCATTGAGGCAAACTTCTACATATAAAATATGACTTCATAATGAACATCTTATGAGATGTAACCACCGATAACCCAAGCTAAATCAAGTTTAGAAAATCAATTTTACCCACACTCCAAAGGGTTAGGGGTTATGTATACATGTTTAATTTAGTAATTCTATTTTATGATTGGTTAAACATGATGAAACATAAATATACCCTCATTTTTATATGAAATTATCAACAACAAAAAGGAAAATAAATCATATATTAACACTTGGTTTTAGTACGAATATTTCATTAATAATTACATCAATAAGAATTCCTATTTCAAAAACGGGTTGGAAGGTGTGAGATTAGATGGTAATGATAAGATAATTGGTTAGAATATATAAGATTGGATGGTGGGAATAAGTCTAATCACCATGTCTCTTTTCAATCCCCATTGTCCAACTATTCAACTGTTTCTCAACTTTTACCAACTATAAGGTCGTAGAACCATTATTTGGTTGTTTATCCTTAAGATAACCAATTGCCAACATGTATTAAAAAATGTCTAACAAGGGATTCATAGTGGGCATCATTGCAACCACTCTAGTTATCTTCTCACTTGTGATACCTATCAGTGTTCACCAGTTGTGAAAGAAGCATTTGTGTTAGTAAATACATATATACTACACATCCATACATATCAATGATTTTCATGTCCAAACATTTGTTATTTGCATTATATTGTATGCATACATGAGATTTACTCACTCACATGAGAATTAATAGTAATATTAAGTGATGTTTTGACCCATTAATTTTGTGTTGTTTTCTTGAATGGGTTTCATTTCCTTACTATATCACCATCCTAATCACTTGGGTATTGATACCAATGCAAACCATATTATATTTTGGGTACTATTGGCCACAAATGAATAAAAATTGCTTCTATTCTAAGTAAATTAGGTAATCAATGGCATCCTGGGAAATGATTCAGCGAATGGAAATCCACCAATTTCTCTACTTTATCCTCATTCTAATCACCTATTCCTTGATACCAATGCACTTCAACTTATATTTTGAGTAGCACCAACCTTTAATAAATGGACTATGATTTTATTGTGAGTGGAATGTGAATAGTCATCAAGAAGATGAACTGATCAGTCACATTCATGTGTATATAACAATAGCTACCTAATGAAATAATCGTATCAGTTTTTCTGGAGTTACTCCTGGCCTGACATGGTATCAGAGGACAGGTCCCAGGTTACTTTTTTTAAGTGTGCCTTGTAACTCCTCTACCATAATGCCTGACATGGTATGCGCAACAGAAGCATGGTGAACGTTTGATAAGGCTGCGTTCGATGAGTTCTGTCCCATACTCTCATAACGCCTGACATGGTTCGATGAGGCTGCGAACGTTGACTAACGCCTGATATGGTTCAATGAGGCTCCGTATTGAACGCTGCAAATAGCCGAACGTTGAACTAACGCCTGACATGGTATTCAAACTGCACGATTGAAACCCTTGATTTTTTAAAACGTTGTATGGTATCTGCGTTTTCATTTTTGGTGAATGCATATCTGACTGTGGTATCACTATAGTATATGACTGTGGTATGACATATTGTCTCCCTCCGCATACCTGGTTATTTGTTTCAAAGCCTTAATGTAAGATCTGGTTTGTTAAGGAATATATGTGAAACGCTGTTGGCATCTCTATGGCGTCTTTGAGATCCAAAACTGTTGACTGATAGTGGAACATCAGGAACATCACCAGAGGAGCTAACTCATGCATCTGTGGGATTTTTCAATTCTCTCCCACTACCTGTAGACATTGTAATAGAAGCTTTTGGCATGGTACCATTACGTGATTTATGCAAGTGAGCTTCAGTCTCACAGTCATCACCGGGTTTACGTAAGAGAATAGCCGAACCCTCGTTAGCATTTCTGTTTCATTTGCGCGATGATGGTTTTTCTCCTGATTGCCTATAACTATGGTAGCGAAATTTAGTAGTGAGAATGATATTTTCTACTGCAAAGAGACTTACAGTAGACCAGTTTTTGGAGACTCCGTGGATCTTGATTATAGTGTGTTTTAGATCATTGTTCACGATTAACATGTAGTTACCGAAATCCGCAGCATATTTACAATATTCTACAACTTCATATCATGTGATTGAGCCTTCTTAACCATGTTGCGAAAGTGAAGCCAAGTGATAAGTTGTGTTTGCATTCGATTTATGCTTTAAGAGTTTAAGTGTTGGCGCATAAATGCAGCTTCCAATTTGGAAGCCATCATTGAAGCTTCGTAGTAAAGGGCAACGTTTAACACAAAGCGCTCAACTATTTATGTATATGATGTGATACATATTACAGCATTTAAACAAAGCGTTCAATTGTTTATGCAGTGATATATATGTGGTGATATATGTTACAGTAGTAATATGTTATCAGCATTCATCTCAGAATCATTTTTTTAGCAGCAAAAGTTTTTCTTTCCCTCCACAAAAGCACATTATTTTTGCCATTAGAAGTATTATTCTATCAGCAGAAGCTATTTTTTTTCACAGAATGCATTCAATCATCTCTATGGTGGGAATAGTTGTCACTGGCAAGGAGAACTATCCTGATTGGTCCCGGATGATACAACACACCCTCATCTTCAATGAGTTGTGGAAAGGAGTGTGTGTCGGAGAAGGAGACAGTGACCCAGAAAAGCCTACCTCAGACAAAGAGCTCGCCATTTGGGAAAACAAGAACATCAAAGCATATGCTTAATCGCAGCATCTGTAAATAAGGAGGTGAGTCGCCACATTTCAGCATATTCAACTGCCTTTGAAGCTTTACAAAAGCTAAAAGAACTCTATGACTCACATTCTGCACTTGAAGTCGTCCAACTTATGATTAAACTCTGCACTCTTGAACTACAAAATAATGATCCTCTTACTCTTGCATCTGAAATAAAGTCTATAATGCATGATATCAAATCCACTAAAGTTGATCTAGATATCTCTCTTATTGCTTTTCGCAAGGAACTTTATCCTACATACTCCAATTATCTTGAGTCTTTGCAAGCAAATGGAAATCTCAAAGATATAACCTTTGACTCTCTTGTGAAAAAGTTTGTTGAAAGAGAAAAAACCTTTGGAAAGAAGACAACCCCTGAATCTTCTGAAGAGACTGTGTGCCTTGCTCATAAAGAAAAGTATCCTGCTCAAGATTCTACAAGAGGAAGAGGTGGATGAAGAGGAAGAGGAAGCTATTTCAGAGGCAGGGGGGTCAGACATTCTCGAGGAGAAAAGGCAGATTTACATTGTATTCGCTGCAAAAGAAATGGATCACATGATGCCTCTACATGCAAGCTACCATGGGACAAAATTGAGCAGAGAAGAAACCAACAGAAAGGTAAAACTGATGATACAGACAAAGGTAAAGCACCTGAATCCGCTCACTATATTGAGGCCCAATGTAACATTGGAAAATGAAGATTTGTTTAATACTTCACTTTCTTCCTGGAAAAATGATTGGCTGCTTGATTCAGGAGCAACCTGTCACATGACTCATAGAAAATATTTTTTTGAAGATTTCACTGACAATGTTGATGGAGTAGTATACTTTGCAGATCAGTCAAAAATCAAGCCATCAGGGTTTGGCACAATCAGGCTTAAACTGCCTGGTCTCTCAGACTTTCTTCTTGATCATGTTTTATATCTCCCACAGCTCAAGAGAAACTTACTCTCCTTGGTCCACATCCGCCAGCAAGGTCACTCCATTCATATGTTTGATGGAAAGCTTGAGGTGAGAAAATCATCTGATCGCTCACTTGTCATGAGGGGAATAGAAGAAGAAAGACTTTTCAAACTGCAAGGAACATCTGCTCATGCACAACATTTCTCATATATTTTTCATTATGAAGAAGATACGCTTCCATCAAGTTTATTATGGCATGCTAGATTTGGACATTTAAACTATGACAGTCTCTGTTTATTGAAGAAAAATGTTGTTGCTGGTTTGCCTACAATTCCTAGAAAACTTAAGCAATGTGATGCTTGCATTCTAGGAAAGCATAGCAAACAGTCCTTTCATGACTCACATTCAAGAGCACATATGAAGCTTGAACTTATTCATTCAGATTTATGTGGTCCAATGCCTGTTCCTTCTGCAAATGGAAATAAATATATCATGACATTTATTGATGACTACACCAGAATGTGTTGGGTTTATTTATTGAAGAACAAATCTGATGCTTTCCTAACATTCAAGAATTTTTATAAATGGATTGAAAATGATGCACAATCTCATATTGGGTCTATTCGCACTGATAATGGAAAAGAATATACATCAAATGAATTTGAACAATATCTTCGCCAACATGGGATTAAACATCAAACAACTGTGCCTTATATTCCCCAACAGAATGGTGTAGCTGAAAGAATGAATAGAACAATTTTGAATATGGTACGATCCATGCTTTTTTCAAAAATGTAAAGATAATGTTTTGGGCTGATGTTGTTCTATGTGCTGCATATATAAAGAATAGATGTTCATCTAGTGCTATAAGAAACAAGACTCCTTATGAATTGTGGTATGGACATGTTCCTTCGGTAAAACATCTCAGGATTTTGGTTCCACCTGTTATGCTTTGATACCAAAGGTACATAGAAACAAACTTGGTGCTAGAAGTCGTAAGTGTATCTTCCTGGGGTATTCAAACACCTCCAAAGCATACCGCCTCTATGATGAAGAAAATAAAAAGTTTGTTATATCTAGAGATGTAATTTTTCTTGAATCATCCAAATCTGACAATGTTGTTGAGCGGCAACTTGATCGCTTGGATAGATTCGCAAAAATGAAATCATTTCAAGAATTTGAAAATCAGATTCCAAATCTTGAAGGGGGGATTCCTATACTAGATCAACATGTGGAATCTTCTTCTGAAGAAGATTCTCCCCCGTCTGAAACTCCAACAACGGATGATGCTTTAAGTGATGTAATTGATAGAATTGGGAGACTCAATCTTGATTCACTCCCACCTCAATCAACAGAGCAGCCTGGACCATCTCAGAAAGGTCCCCCAAAGTGGTTGACAAAGACACTTGAAAGTGTTCATCCTGATGAAATTGGAAAAACAGGAACCAGAAA
>APFE030205408.1:130006-140144 GCA_000404065.3 Pinus taeda | reverse complement strand
ATGCTATGAGTCTTGGATCAGGAGCTGTCTCCTGGAGATCACGCAAACAATCAGTTCCAGCAGATTCCACAACAGAAGAAGAATATGTGGCAGCAGCTGAAGCAACAAAAGAAATTGTGTGGCTCAGGAAAATTCTTGAATATTTGCAAGTAAAATAGGTACAATCAACTCCACTCATGATTGACAACACCTCTGCAATAAAGTTGGCCAAGAACCCAAAATTCCATGATCGAACGAAGCATATCAATACAAAATATCATCTGATTCGACATCATGTTGAGGCCAAAACAATCCATCTCCGTCATTGTTCCACAAATGAGAAAATTGCAAACATCTTCACCAAAGCGCTTGGAAGAGAAAAGCTTGAATGATTCAGAACGATGCTTGGACTCACCAACATCCCTTCAGATTAAGGGGGGGAACGTTGACACCTAATCTTCTAGAATGTGAACAGTCATCAAGAAGATGAACTGATCAGTCACATTCATGTGTATATAACAATAGCTACCTAATGAAATAATCGTATTCTGGAGTTACTCCTGGCCTGACACCAAAAAATAATTCAATGAAATGGAAATCCCTTCCTTGGAAGAAGCCACACATGCATTCTAATATTCTATTTGGTTGCTTGGAGGAGACTGTGATTTGGTCAATTTAGAATTCGTAGAGAATAGCTAGCCATTTTTTTATCAATAGAAAAATAAAAACACTACTGTCAAATCTCATCAACACATTAAAGTGAAACTCTTCACTAGGCCTTCCACAAACTTGAATGCGATATTGTACAATACTTCAGCGCCTTCAACTGGTTGTCAAGATTGGTAGAGTGTAAATCTCAAGAACAATAGTTAAGAAATTGTTGAAGAAAAAAATGGTCTAGATATTTTACTTCACAGATGCATACAGAATTGCATTTAAAAGAGCATGTAACCAAGTAACATAAACACATGAAAAAAGCGGAAATCAAAAGAAACCATGAGATCAAAGGCACAAGACAATTTGATGACAGAGTTCACCCAATATGGGCTACATCTTCGGGCCCTGCTCAATGTGGGGAGGCCTCTTTCATTAAATAGCAACAGAAATAAATTCCAATCAGTTACATAAATACCCTTATACCTCCATTTTCTGGAATGATCTGAAAATGTAAATCTCAGCTACAAAAACGGACATCATCGTTGAAATTGTGGCACGAAATCATGTCAAACTACTATAAACTTGACCCCTTTCTGACACCGTCAAAGTCTGGACCTTCGAGAGTCTCGAAGATTCCCCCAAATATTCCCTCGCGCTAGTTCGTTGTAGTTCTTTTGCTCAGATGAAAATTATGAGTTCACCACTGCGCTCATTGCGAAATTATGAGAAAAATTACTATAAATTTGGCATCATTATGCCTGTGTCAAAACTCAGCCTCTAAGGGAACATAAATATTCCTCAAGCATCAAGAATATATCTGCAATATTTTGTCTATAAAAATGTGCCAAGCATGGTTCTGGCTCAGCCATTGTGTTAAGGTTCTTCCCTCAACCCTCGTGCTCAACCTCCGCTTGATGCTCTTTGTTCTTGTCCCCCGGTCTAATGGTGAAATTGATATATATATATATATATATAAGTTTTGGAGCGGACATTACAAAGTCGCCCACTCCAACCTCGCGCCCTCCCCACTTAGAATTTCACTTCGGCAGTCATCTATTTTGGCATTCCTCTATTTTGTAACCATTGGGGTGGAATTTTGTTTTATTGGTGTTATGTGGAGCTGTCGAAACGGGCGGGCCGGCCAACAGGTCGATGCATCTTTGAGCCCTGCCAGCTTCATCATATATTACAATATGATCATTATTTAGTGGCGGTTCCGCCTATGGCGGAATTCCCATGTTCATATGGCATATATATATATATATATATATAATATAGATATATATAACATTCAGTTGGAGGGGTTGGTGGCCCACCAACTGATTTTTATTTATTTATTTATTTGATTTTACAAAATATTGGTCAAAAAAATCCGACCGGAATTTTGGGTTTATCAGATAAATTAAACAGGCAAAAAATTCAGCTTTTCCGGCAGCCGAAATACATGCACCGGTAAATGCCAAATTGTTGCCTCGTTAGTCACTACCACTAGGCCTAATTTGACCAAAACTTTTACCGGTCATAACTTTCACATACGAACTCAATTTGAGGTGGTGTTCATGTCATTGGAAAGGTTGCGTCAAGATTGTTGATATAACCCTAGTTCCACTTCAACATAGTGATTTTAATTTTTGATATTTTCCAAAGCCATTTCTAAATTTTGAGCACTTCTAGAGCCACCTAGATCATCCCTCCCCACTGAGAAGATTTCTGTCCTCCAAAATCATGCACACATCCTACATACTTAATGTGTCCATGTCAAGCTGCACTTTCAACATCTGCATTCCATGAAAACCTATGGTACATTCTTTACATACAAGACAAAACATGACTCAAACAACCCCATACTTGCTAAGAGCTTATAACACACTCTTTGGTCAAGTTTACATCATAATCGAAAACAATACCCCAGCTATCAATAAAAGGTCAAAAACATCATCATTGTTTTAATAAGCGATGGAAAACACATCATCAATTTTACAATTGCAACACATGGTTTACAAAATGCAGTCATGACAAGCTACTATATCTAATAAAACCATCTCTTACTCAACAAAGTGAATGGGTCATCTCCCTATGGCGGATTCTCTTGTTGAACATCTTCACCAGTTGGTTCCTTCATAGGTTCTTTCTAGGCATGGAGTATCGAACACGTGGATATTTGGTGTCCAACCTCGTTGCAGTGACTACAATGATTCTTTCTCCTCCAAACATTTTGCATCGTCTTGGAACGCTTACTCCTAGTGCGCCTCTGATAAGTGCCAGTGGAATACTCACTATCACTGGAATGTGATGAGGTGCTCTCATCATTTGTCGTTGATTGATCATTGGTTGTCTTGGAGCATTCCCCAACCTCTTTTCTAACATATCCAAGTCCTTCATAGTGAGTAAATTCCTCCACTTTGATGGGATTCACAAATCATTGGCCATTAATGTCTAGGCCCTTTCCTTGATACCCCATTTTCTTCAACAATTTGGATCCAATTCATGTAGTATGTTTCTCAAAAGTAGTGAAATTGTCATCATAAAAAGAACATGAAATTGAAGAATCACTTTTTACCTCAGCCTTATTATGCTGCTACTTTTCCAAGGCCTCCTCCTTGGCTTGTAACTGATTTTGCAACCTTTGTTTCTCCTTCTCTGCTTCTTGTAGGAGTCTTCTCAATTTAGCATTCTCTTCTTCAATTCTTTGGTTAATTTATGTGAGTTCTTGAAGCCATGTAGCATTTGGTCCCCTCCTAATTTTTGACACAACATCTGCTGAAATATTTGTTTCATCACCTGAATCGGAACCCAACTCGATAGGTCCTTCTTCTGCAATCCCAAGAGTTGTAATCTTAATTTCAACACTTGAGTCTAATCCACACCTACAAATCCTATAGTTGTGATCTTCTCATCATCCTCCGATTTATATTCTTGGTCTTGTTGCATAGTTGCAACTGTCTTCTACTTCTCTTTTTGGTCATTCCTCTTTGGCCTCAATTTTGGATGCAATTTCCAGCAATGTTCCTCATCATGCCCTTATTTTTCACAATCAGTACAAGAGGGCTTTGCTTCCTTTCTCCTAGTCGTTGTTGTCATTTTTGGGTGGTCTTCTTGCTCATGCTTCCCCTTGCTTTCAAGATGTACAACCTTCACACTAGCTTCACCAAGAGTTTTAGGTTCAAATAATGACAATGAATGATGTAAATAAATATGCAAAGAGCCAATATATTTCATCAATGTCCTAGGAGTGTCTAGTGGAAAATTCAATGTTAATGCTTGTTTCCTAAACTCCTCTGTAAAATTTTGAATAGTTTGACCTTTACTTTGTTTCAAATGTTTCTATTCCATCATGGCTTTCTATTTGTAGCCCAATGGGTAAAATTGTCCTCTTATAGTAGACACAAACTCTGATAAATATGAAAGAATATTATGACTATTCTTACCACCTTTCTGTAGTTTTCCTTCCCACCAGAAGAGAGGAGTGTCACTCAATCGAAGGTATGCTAGCTGGATCTTGGCTTCAACCTCTCTTATTTTTTGTATGCGACAATACACTTCAACCTATATGATCCAGTTATTTAGATTTTAGATTCTCCACTAAACACGAACAAATCAAAATTGGCATCTAACTTAAAAAAAGGGTTTTTAGATGCATATATATGATGTCTGTTAGAATGACGAGAGGAGGAAGAAGAATAACTTTCTCTAGAGGGAGGAGAGGGAGAAGGCTCTTCTCCTCCACCTTCATGATTTACCGAGGCATGATCATCTAGTTCTTTCTTCTCAAGATTGGTTGTCTTCTCATATTCTGCAAACAACTTGTTAACTTTCTCTACCATGGTGAAGAAGATATTGCGATAATTTCTCTCTTCCTCCATTCGATCTTCCTCATCTGCCATGTTCCGCCTTTGTGTTGCACACCCCACTTCAGGATCAAAGGATTTGAGTTTTCCTTCTCCTCTTTGGAGCTTGTTCCTGGTTAGAATTCACTCATGCAACTCGCATCAAGAAAACCTTCTCTGATACAAAACTTGATCCAGATCTTTTAATTCATGGATGCATACAAAATTACATTTAAAAGAGCATGTAACCAAGTAACATAAACACATGAAAGAAGCAGAAATCAAAAGCAACCATGAGATCAAAGGCACAAGACAATTTGATGATGGATTTCACCTAATGTGGGCTACGTATTTGGGCCATGCTCAATGTGGGGAGGAATATTTCATTAAATGGAAGAAAAAATAAATTACAATCAATTACATGAATGACCCTAATACCTTCATTTTCTGTAATGGTCTTAAAACACAAAGCTCAGCTGCATAAATGCACATCACCATTGAATTTGTGGTGCGAAATTGTGTCAAACAGCTATAAACTTGACCCCTTTCTGACACTATCAAAATTTGGACCATCAGGAATCTCAAAGATTCCCCCAAAGATTCCCTCTCACTGGTTGGTTGAATTTCTACTGCTCAAATGAAAAATATGATTTTACCACCACGCTCCTTGCAAAATTCTGAGAAAAATGACTATAAATTCATCATCATTCTTCCTCTGTCAAAAATCATCCTCCAAGGGAATATAAAGATTCATCAAGCATCAAGAATATTCTTACAAGATTTTGTCTCAAAAAACATGCCAGGAATGGTTTTGCCTCTGCGATTGTGTCAAGGTTCTGCCCTCTCAGCCCTCGTGCTCAACCTTCGCTCGATGCTCTCCGTTCTTATCCCCCGGTCAAAATAGTAAACTTTATATTATATATATATATATTATATATATATATATATATATATTAGATATAATATATATATAAGATATACATACACACACACACACACACACACACACATATATATATATATAAAGTTTTGGAGTAGGCGTTACAAAGTCGTCTGTTGGATCTATTGGTGGGGCAGATAAATTTGGCGTGAGAGGCCCAGGTTCCAACCCCGCTACCTCCCCACTTTGCATTTCATTTTGGCAATCCTCTGTTTTGGAAGTCCTCCATTTCGTAACCGTTGGGGTGGCATTTTGTTTGATTGGTGTTATGTGGAGCCACCACAACGGGCAGGTCGCCCAACCGTTTGGCGCAGGTTTGAGCCCCGCCAACTCCATCACATATTACAATATGGTCATTACTTGGTGGTGAGTCTGCCTATGGAAATCCACCCATGTTAATATGGGTATATATATATATTATTATATATATATTATATATATATATATATATATATATATATCATATATATATATATATATATATATATATATATACATATATGACATTCGGTTGGCGGGGTTGGTGGCCCACCAACCGATTTTATTTTATTTTTTATTTTTACAAAAATATTGGTCAAAACAATCTGACCAGAAATTTGGGTTCAGTAGATAAATTAAAGAGGCAACAAATTCTCTCATTCCGGTTGTCGGAATCCATGCGCCGGTAAATTCCAAATTGTTTCCTCATTAGTGGTTGCAATTGGGCCTAGTTTGTCCAAAACTTTGACCAATCATAAATTTCACATACGAACTCGGATTGAGGTGTCATTCACGTTGTTGGAAAGTTCGAGTCGAGATCTTCAATCTAAACCTGGTTCCATTTCAATCTAGTGACTTTTATTTTTGAGCTTTTCCAAAGCCACTTGTGAATTCTGAGCATTTCTGGAGCCACCTAGATCAAAAAATGCATTGTTACATGTAATATGGGTGAATATATTAAGGTAATTTTAAGGCTTTTTAAGTAACCAGATCCTTGTTTTTTTCTATTTGTTAATGCCTTGTGTTGTTCCCTAAACTTACTAGAAATAAAAAAGAAACAACCTCATGGGATATATAAATATCCCTTGCATTTCTATAGAGGTGGTACTACTCTTTTTTAACTCATATAATAAAATTCATTTCGCTCAAAATATTAAATTTATCCTTTCATAACATCAACAACAGGGAATGGACCAAGTGAAAACACTCAAACAATAGAAAAAATGGTTTTAATTATAACGTGAAGAATAATTCATCCATTCCATCATGATCATTCATCAAGATAAAGTAATTAAATAGTTCAAGCTAGACCATATTTCTTTCCAAAGAAATTTAAATGATTTCATGCATATAAATCCATGAGGATAAAAAGGAGATACGTACCTGAGATCTAATGATTTAATGGAAGTTAGAAATCACAAAAGTTATGGGCCCCAAAATAACTCTCTCTATGAAACCCCTTTGAAAGATTAATACAAGTTGATTGTTCAAGATCAAATAAAATGTGTGCATAACAACCCTACATAATATTTGTGGTACTTAAACAATACAATAAAAAATGTTTTCATCCTATTGGATTAAGATGGGACTCCCATGGACCATATATATTAGCAAAGTTAATTGGGAAGAGAAAAGGAAATGGCCAAGGATGGACATTATATGAAGAAATAAAACAAGAAGGCTAAATGATCGTAGATTAAGAAGAAGAACAAGAGGGAAATGCTTTGAACATTTACCCACAAATTTTTGAAATGGACAATGGTGGATGGATTCTTATTCTCTTCTTCTCTCTAGAACTCTTCAAATAGGAAATTGGGATTATGAACCTAATTGGCATAACCACTTCTTACATCTTGGAAATTACAAAATATTAGTTATTGTATCTAACAAATATAGTTTCTTATCAATGCTACTTTTATGTCTTTTTTAATCTAAGAAAAATAAATAATCTTTAGTCACTTTGCATTTGAAATTCCAATCTTGTGAGGTAATCTCATGCTCTTCATTATCATTCACAAAGCTACCCAACATTTTTTGGATTTTTTCTTCAAGGATGTTAGTGAGGTTGTCAAACTCACTACCCTATAAAACTTAATTCATATTCTTATTCAAGTTGGTCTGTGTTTACCATCGCGGTATACATTATTAGTAGTGGTCCTTCAAGTTCCTTTAATATATCCAAGGAATTTAGAAACAAGTCATGTCTCTTCCCTTTGAAGGTGATACAACTCGCTATTAGTTATCAAAGCATATACATCCTTGTAAGTCAAAAAACTTTTAACTTATTTATTATTTTTTTGGAAGGGAGATCCTATTGTTTTATTATTTATTAATCCATGTATGATTCTCTTTCCACAAATGTACTTAATGAATTTTTATAAAAGCATTCATCATTTTCTAAATCTTTTTAAAGATACTCAGTAAAAGAAGAAACTTTATTTCCAAATTACTTGAATTAATAGGAACTTCGTAGGCTTCAAAAATTGCATCAAGCCATTTTTTTATGTTCTCAACAACATATATTTTGATCCCAATTAATATCTTAGTAGATTTTTTAAGTTTAGAAGATGATCTAAGTTCTCCTAGAGGAATTTGGTCTAGGGTGATGACAGAAAATGGATTTGCATACAAAGGTCTAGGGCTCAAGGAATCCTCAAGCTCATTTATCCTTTCCTCTAGTCTAGAATTATCTAACCCTTGCTTTGATATTAAGTGAGCCATTGCATTTCCAATAGCTCGGTGGAAGTTGAGAATTCTAGAGGCAATCAATCCCTTGACTTCAATTTATGAGTTCCACTTTCCTATGCCTTTCTTTTTATTCACATTAACTCTTTCAATTTGTAGTTTTATGGCCTCTTTATCATACATGGTATAATATAATTATATTCTTCCTCAAAAATAGTTATTCCTTCACGGGATAAATTCTCTGCAATTTTTCGGCTTTATGCCATTTATATTTTTGAGTAAGTGGGAACTTCATTTACAACATCAAGTTCCCTTTATGTCACATTGTCTATTAGATTCTCAAAGTCTTGAGCACTTTTTGGACTAGTGTTCCTTTTTCTTTTTGAAGGTTCCATAGATTGTGTTTTCTCTAGTTGAGAATGAGGAGTGTCCCAACCATCTCCATATCTTGCACATTCTTCATTACTCTCTCTTCTTTACAATATGCTCATGAATCGTGCGGGTAGAAGAGGAACTCTTATGGGGAAGATGGGTAGAACCAAAGTCAATGTTGTTTGTAGATCTACCCCTATGTTTGTGTTTAGATTGACTATCCTTATTTTGTGACTTAGTCTTCTTTAAACGAGTGCTTAAACTGGCTCATGTAATTGCATCAACATTGTAAATTTTCTCTTCTTTGTCAAAGTAGTTTGTTGGTGCTGGGATACTTATCATTGGATCCTTCTATAATTTTTGTGCTCTTATGGAAGAAGAATTATAACCTCTTGTAGACAAGTGAGATTCCTTGTGGATCAAAACCTTTGTATGATTCAATTTTTGTTAAATGAAAAGGATTGAAAAAATGAGTTATCTCATCCAAATGAGATAATACCTTTAATGGAAACATTGTCAATTTTAAAAGGCAAAGAAATGAATTGTTGCTTTCTCTTCTTACCAAAGAAAGAAACCCAAAACTTATATTGTATACAAACTTTAACAATGAAAGTTATATCTTAGACAAAACAAGGAGTAGAAGAAGTTTTCCTTCAAAACCAAAGAGTTTTATATAAGTATTTTTTCTTCAAAAACATGCATTCCTTTTCCATCTAAAAAATATATTGTTGCCTCATTGAGCTTTTGGATTATGCTCCAATGAGATTATATATGAATTCCCAAGTAAAACAATCTTGAATATGGTAAAAATGAAATGGAGCCTTGTGTCTCAATAACATGGGGCACTAGAATTGAATTGTTCTCCATCAATATTAATGTTTCCCCTTGGGGGCATACCTTTGATTGTGTTGTAGTACACTAGGGAAAGGACTAGATACAAATTCATGAAGAACCTCTTTGTTCTCATAAAATTAGAAATTTTATAAGAGATTTCACTTGAGAATATACACGCCCAATCGAAGATCACTTTCACCTAAAGGTAAAAACATAAGACATATGGAACATACCCAGGTATATAAGTAGTCAAGTTCTGACAAACAAGCCTTGAGAAAATCCAGGAAAAATTATAATATGGTTCAGATAGCATGCATATGTCAATTTGTCAATTAGGTTTATCTCAGGTGGTTAAAAGGAATGATCGTTATCCTTCACACTTTGGTTCAATTCCCATAACTAAGATATCAAGCTTGTTATCTATTGGGTTGTACCAAACATAATTTGAAAACCCCATGGCCCAATGTATAGGGCACTCATCAAAATTTTCAGAAGTCCAGAAGTCAACAAGGCACCTATCGACCCATTCCCTCTCCTCTCTCTACTTCTCTCTCTCTCAAATTCCGCAACTCTGCAGGGAATTTATTAAATTTCATTAGCATGATGAATATTTGTAATAGGATTAGGCGACTTACGATCAAATCATCAATTGATTCCACTCTAGAGTTTTTTTTTCCTGTTGGGTTGTGTTATATTCTTTCCACATAGTTAATAGGGGGCTTGAGGGGTACCTGTAACCACACTTTATGGGGTCCGGGGCAGCGCCCCGGAAAATTTTAGTTTTGGACCCTATGTTAGGTTGGGCAAACCCACCTATGGTTTTGTGCATGATTTTCGCACATGTTTTTTCCAGACGCGATGGTTT
>APFE030205408.1:103465-124173 GCA_000404065.3 Pinus taeda | reverse complement strand
GCAGTCAGTTGGATGAGTAAGAAACAATCTATAGTGGCACTATCAACTACAGAGGCAGAATACATGGCAGCCACTCATGCAAGCAAGGAAGCAGTTTGGTTGCATAGATTGTGTTCAAGTATGGGGTTAGTACCGGGAGCTATAAGGATAGACTGTGACATCCAAAGTGCAATTTTCTTGGCAAAGAACCCTGCTTATCATTCAAAGACAAAGCACATTGATGTTCAGTATCACTTTGTGAGGGATATGATAGAAGACACAAAGGTGTTGTTGGTAAAGGTGGACACTTTGAAGAATACTGCAGATGCATTGACAAAATCTGTGAGCTCTGAGAAGTTCTCTTGGTTTAGAGAAACAATGGGTGTTTCAGGGCTGGAAAAATGACTAAGCTCTCTTGTGGCCCCCTGTGGAAAGAAAACAACAAGTGGGAGATTGTTGGGTTGTGTTATATTCTTTCCACATAGTTAATAGGGGGTTTGAGGGGTACCCGTAACCCCACTTTATGGGGTCCAGGGCAGCGGCCTGGAAAATTTTGGTTTTGGACCCTATGTTAGGTTGGGCGGACCCACCTATGGTTTTGTGCATGATTTTCGCACATGTTTTTTGGACGCGATGGTTTTCGGTCCATGGTATTGCATGCGATGGTTTTTTTGTCCATGGTATTGGACGTGATGGTTTTCGGTCCATGGTATTGGATGCTT
The DNA here is from genome assembly GCA_000404065.3 of Pinus taeda. Taxonomy (NCBI): domain Eukaryota; kingdom Viridiplantae; phylum Streptophyta; class Pinopsida; order Pinales; family Pinaceae; genus Pinus; species Pinus taeda. The sequence continues at coordinate 123,472 of APFE030205408.1, read as the reverse complement.
CGGCATGTATAAATATGTATTGTAACATTGAAAGGAATATAATGAAAAACCAAGCTGGTAGTCTCAGTTTTGGGATCCAGTGGGAAATCTCTCTGTATATGTGTTTTATGTGTTATGCTCTCGCATTTTTATTTTTCCTGTGATTTAGATTCATATGCAGGTAATTACTGTATGAGGTTAAAACCTACATTTTCACTTAGTTAATTATTCTCGCTTTTCAGCGATGAATAACTAGTTGAGTTTTTTTCACTCACATACCTCCAAAGCTGGAGTGTGGCTTGATGATTGGACCTTGGTTTCATCCTATTGCCTATATTTGATTTATATTACCATGCTAGGACATATCTAAAGCGTAGTGGAATTCAAATAGGTTTTTAATAGGACTTTTTTAATTAATTAAAATTTCTCGTGGGATAGGATTTTTAATTAGTTCCTAATGTAAATCATAAATAAGTGGTCCTAGGAGATGTCAGGTGCATATAGGTACTCAAAATTCATTCTCACAACCCTGAAATTACCCAAAGACACACTTTTGGGGTCAAAAAATGTATAATTCCCCCTCAAAACACACTTTCTCTAAAGTTAGTGGTGAAAGGGACAAGAAATTCAAAGAAATTAATAAGTGGAGACATTATAAAAATATGTTTCAAGGGAAAGGTGACAAATAAAGTGATTTGGCTTTTAATCAAAGTCAAAAGATCAGTTAAGAGATGATTGGGTAGCCACATAAGGCCCAAGAATAGTATCCCAACAACACTGCCAAGTAAGCTCGATTCGGAGGCCCACGAATTATGCACTTAGAAGGTGAAATCCTAAGTTGGTTTACAAATGTTTTATCAGTTAAAGGGGGACAACACTGCCACATGGGACAGTTTGTGTCCCCCACTTGTCTCTCACCTTCTCCACTTCCATCCAATCATGTTACATGCAGGCCCAATCAAGACTTTCAACACAACAGTCTGCAACAATCATACACAGGCCTATTTATCAAGGGATTGTGCACATGTTATTGGTTGGAGTTAGCTTAAAGACAAGCCATGAATTGAGTGGGAGACATACCCCACTCAACTACCACTTCCCCATGCATAGTAGATAGGGGAAATCTACATGCAACTGACCTATTTACACTTATACTTGACATTGATATTAGTGGGAGATCATCTCCACTCAGCCACACTTGTATTCCACTTATGCTACACTAGTTTCAAACAACAAATGTGCACAATAGTTAGAGGAGGCACACTACGAGAAAAGGAAAGAGGTTGGTGCCACCTATAGGACTTGAGGAAAAAATTGCACCAATTTGATCTCTACTTGGATAATTCGAGTTCTCCTTGGGACTAAACACCATATGCCACTTGTTTGCATCAATTTTCTTGGGATTTCCTCCCAATTTTTGTATAAATCAACCTATTTTGTTCACTTTTTCCCATGGTTTGAAGCTTGATACTTGGTGAAACATGTATCATGTGTACACTCTTTATTTGATCAATAATATCAAGACTTTGTAGGTCTAATCACTTGGCTTGTGCACTCATGCTTAGTTGTGGGATGTAACACTTCTATTTTTTCAATGATTCATATGCTTTTGTGTTCATAATCTATGTGTTTCCTTGCAAAGTTAATTGTCTTGATATCCTAGCCCATAGGGGCACTATTGTCTGGGAAATGAATCCAACCATTTGGATATCCTCTTAGACATTTGCTCATATCCTAGGCTTGGATTAGGCTTATATGTTCTTAGTTGAACAATAAGCTAATCCTTTCCATCATATGAGAAAAATCTCTAAGGCTCAGTAATCATTTGTCTTGTCAGTTTTGTGTTGAAGTGCTACAGTTTTCTTTGCACACTTGGAGGTGGTGAAGTTTTCGGTTGAAGCATCCACCTTTGAGAAGGATAGGGAGCCCCAATCCAACATTGACAAAGGATTTCCAAGTTCTCCAAAGGGATCAAACAAAAGAGGGATTTTAAGCCCCTCAAGTTTTGATTCTCTCCATCCCATAAATTTTAAATTATCTCTTGGTCACTTCTTGGATTTATCATTGAATATCAAAGCAAATAGGCTTGAGATAAGTCCATTGTCTCAACACTGGTCATTTTTTATCTAAGAGGAACAAGCTTGCTTGTTCCCTTTGATCAAGATTTAAAATAATTTTCTTAACTTGCTTAGATCTAATTTCATTTTTTGCTAGATGTTCCTAAGTTTTTCTAGATTATTATTGTTTCATGCATGAGTTCATTTAAGCTAATTAATTCACCTTTCTTCACAATTCTTTTGGCAGAAGATTGGAGGCTACCATTAATCACCCAACTATCTGAATTTTTAGCACCTTTGTGCCAAAAATTGAGGTTGCCTATTGAGAAAACTTTAAGCCTATTTTGAGGCAGTCACAAAGAGAAGAAATTGAATGTGTTAATAGTCTTCTAAAGCACCTTGGAAGAAAACCCAAAATTGTTCCTAAAATAGTCTAACTCAAAGGTTGATTTTCCTTACTACATGTGGGCAGACTTTTCCTCATTCAAGGATTGATTTTTTGTAACCTTTGAAACATATTTTTAATTGTTTCTTTAAGAGGTTCACTTAAGTTTTCATTTGAAGAATTTACCTTTTGAATTAATCCAAGATTGTCTTGTAACTTATTTTCTAATTGAATTTGATTTTTCAATTCATTAAAGAGATAGTTATTTGTAGCTTAATCATTATAACTGACTAAGTGTTTGGAAAAGGATTTTTTCCCTCTCAAAGGAATTCATTGTAAGCCTTCCTCAAATTCCATTTTTCATCCCTCATTTTGTGAGAGGAATCTTAATAAAAGTAACATTAATTTTGGGAGCTTAGGGATTTTCACCTTGGCATCCCTTTTCCCCAATTGGGTAAGGTGTCCTTTGAATGGTTGCTTGAGTGGCTTGTTTGCTTCTTTGGCTTTCATGCATCTTTACATTCTCTAATTTTCATCTCATTTACCTATTATGAAAATTGTTTAATGGTCTTGCTTAATTTCACTTGATTAATTTATTGGTCTCCTTCATCTTGGAATTTTTTTCTTCCTTTAGTTAGAGGATTAGTTTGATTCTACATCAATATTAGCAATCTTGTTTGGCTCAATTCATACAATTTCATTAGCTAGTTCCATTTTTAAATTTTTTCATTTATTTTGCAATTAAGCTTATTTTTCATAGAAATTATTGCACTAACAAATCTACCTCCAACATAAGTTGGTTAACGTAGATAGTAGGGACCCTCCACCCTATTGACTCCTCACTTTGAGATTAGGGCCTAGGTTGTAACAACCCTAGTCAACATTCCATGTAATAAAGTTAATAAAGGAAAATTAATAACTAAGGTCATGGGACACATATTCCAAGCTAAGCATTCGGCAAAACATCCTAGTGGGTGTTAATTTGGTTTATTATGGCTAAGGAAAATGGCAAAGGCAATGAAAAAGGCTTTGAAAAGGAAAAGAGGAAATTATTGGCATTCTATTTATGAAAATAATGGAAATTAGGAGAAAATGAAGGTGAAATGTCACAGGTTTCATGTGAGGAGGAAAATGAAGGAAAATAATGGAAAATTTAAGAAAATAGAAGCCTCATTAATAAAAAGGCTTTTGAGGGTCAGTTGGTACATTTTCTCAATTCATTTTAGGAGCTCTCTCTCTATTCTCTCCCTATTCTCTCTCTCTTGGACACTTAAAGAATTTTTGGAGCACTCTAGCATTGGATCAAGGAAAGAAAAGGAAGGACTAAGAAGGAAAAAGGAAAGTAAAGATCAAGCAAAGGAAGAGCAGCATTAAGCAACTACAGTCGTATTATTTGTAGGTATCAATATGCATGTGCGATTTCCATGCTAGTTTTGGCATGCATGGTACATGCATGTGTGTATTTGATTCTCTTATTGTCATTGACATGGGTTTTAACAAGTGTGCCTATGTTCTTCAGCCTTGCCTTGCCATTTCTATATAGCCATGGCATGATGAGTTCTCTTGTATTTGGTGAAGTTGGATTTTTAGATGGTTTCGAAACTGAGTGAGGTGGTCTCTGAAAGACAAAAAACAAGGCCTAGGAATCCCTAGACTAGATAAGGTCAGATTGTGATCAATCCAGATTTTGTGTGCCTCAGTGGGCCTAGGAATCCTCGAGTCGTGAATGTAAGGATATATAGTAAATCCTAGAGGTGTGCGCCCTCAATCAGGCCTAGGAATGCGTGAACGGTGAATGGCGGGATATATGGTAAATCTTGGATGGTGGAGTCTTGATTAGGCCTAGGAATTCTCAACCATTGTATGATGGGATATACGGTAAATCATAGAGACTAGGAGATAGACAAATTCCTCATGGTGTAGGTGGAGAAATCTGGTGCCATCCATGCTTGTGTTAGGGCCTAGTGATTTATTGGGGATTGCGGTAAAGCCTAAGGAAACCTGGTTTGGTTTGGTTTTGAGTCCCACATTCATGCTTGGAATATGGCACGAGGGTGATTGGTTGAAAGAAATATTTGGTTCAACCAATCTATGGTTGGGTGGTTCATGGAAGTCCCAAACTTAGTTGGCTTTGGCATTCATTAATTGTTGGGTGTGGAGACTTATTATCTTCTTTATTCAAAGGAATGGCCGCATTGGACCCCAGTTCATAATGGGGCGACAAAGCCACCCATTTGTTCACCGCTAGGGGGGTCCAAGCGATAGGGATGACGAATATTTTTATGAGCCCCCCTTGGCGTTGCCCCCGAAGCTAAAAATAGATGTAAATTTGCCTTGTAAAATATTGTAATTTCATAGTCAATCTTATTCATTCATTAGGCAAATGATCTGACAGTAGTATTTATGTTTTATTTAGGGATTTTTCCCTAGAAGGCAACCCCTCATTATATATGAGGGAATTGTATTGTGGCTATGTAGATGTGTATTCTGAACAAGAAAGAAAGAGGAGATTGTGTGAGAACGAAGAGTAAATTACTACGGATCTACTATAGGTTGTATCTCTTCATTTTGATGGATAATATAAAAGGAAGGATTGGTTGTTTCTCCATGCACGTAGCCCAAATTGGGTGAACCACATATATCTTTGTCTCTCTTGTTTTATGTGTTTTCTATGTTTATGTTTCTACAATATTTTATGTTTTCCATTGCTATGTAATATATAAATTTCTAACATTAATAAGAGATCCTTCTCCTTGGTATTTCATGTGTAAATGTATTGGCTTATATGTGGATTTTATGGTTGTTATATCCTTGTTATTTATATTGATTATATGTTGGTTATGAGTATGTTTTATGACAAACTTGATGTATGGCTCTCATCATATTTTGATTAGTTATTGAAAGTACAATGAATACATGACCTAATAGATGATAATGCAACTATTGTGGTATGGCAATAAGGCTTCTTTATGAATCTCATATAACTATGAGATCCCTATGCTCAGATCTATTGTTATGACCTGTAGATTGCATATTTGTGACATGTTTGACGAAATATTTATCATGGCTAGTTGGGGTTCGGTCAAGTCCTTACTCAAGTGTTTGCATTAACACCTTTCTTTCAGTGTCATTTATCATTCCTGAAAGTTTCCTAAAATTCTAGGCAATGTCTTGAGTCATGGCCCTAAAAAAGTGGTATAGAATCTGAAGTCACTAGCTTAGAACTTCCTGGAAAAGTCCATAGTCACTGGCATTTCTTGATTTGGGAGCAACTAGAAGGCTTTTATTGCATGCATGCCTTTTCATGGGAGTGACTGAGGCTCTAAGATAATAAAAATATAAGTTATCCCATGGATTAAGCACCTATAAGGGTTGCTTACCTCCTGAAGGGTCTGTAGCTTCTGGGGAAGGTTAGTTTGGTTGTGTTTTGTCGGTTCCACTTCTTTAAATGTACTTGGAGAGTTGAATCACATCATAGTAGCCTCTCGTTACATGTTTACCCCAGTTTATCGGTTAGCTTGGGTAAATATGGGAGGATGGTGTTACAGAGTGGTATCAGATCACGGTTCACCCCTTGGACTGGATGGGTGGTGTGTTGGTCATGTATTCATGTCGGTTACATCTATGTGTTCTCTATGCTTGTGGTCTATGTACTTTTATTGTATTCATGGTGGTGTTCATGATTGCAGTGGTGTCGCCATGTGAAAGTGGATGGTGTTTTTTTGGATGTGGTTGTCATGAGTGTATGTTGGTTATGCATTGGTTATGCATGTCATTGTTTATATATTGTTATGCACACATTGATATGGTTTTAGTTTTCATGTATGAGGTCATGGTATGTGGTTGGTATGATCAGGCATTGATAACTAGATAATGGTTAAACTGATGTTATATGTTAATTTGACTATGATTATACATGTATCGTGCCAATCTGGTTGATCTTATAGATGATATATCCTCCCCTAAACTATACGGAGGTATGTTGATTATGTTATGTTTTGGTTTTCGCCAACATGGTGTACTTGTAAGAAAGAGATCAAAGATGATTAGCAAGATGGCAGACTACAGTTCACGAGATTCTCCCTATGGGTCAAATGAGTAGCGTGGTTTTGGGCATTCTTCTGATTTAACAGACACATTCAGAAGCTTGAAAGTAGAAATAAGGAATTGCATGGCAGATAATGACAGGATCATTCAGGCACGGGAAAAAAAACTAGAAGTCAATGCAGTAATCCTTCAAAGTTTGTCAGAATTACAGAGACATGGACCACTTCGAGTGAACTATGGATAGGAGGACATAACTAATAGGGCATATGGTAGTAGGTCTCATGGTGGGAATAGGTAGGATGGAGATGAAACAATAAAAGATGGTAGGCCCTTGGATACTCCAGATAGGAGAGGTGATGGACATAGGTTCTATTCTAGTTCTAGTTCTGATCGGCACTATGATCATCATCATCATCATCCTTACAGGAGGAGTGATAGGAGATATTTTCCAGATGAGTTCAACAAAGCAAAGCCACATACCTTTGATGGGGATTTGAATAATTCAGAGGATACATAAGCATGGCTACTTGGGATGAAGAAATTCTTTGAGTTGCAAGAATACACAGAGAATATGAAGGCCATAATAGCTATCTTCAGCCTCAAAGGAAAAGCATACATCTAGTGGGAAGATGTGAAGTGGGTTAGAGACATCATGACAAAAGACTTGAGTTGGCATGAATTCAAGAGACTTTTCAAGAATAAGTACTTGTCAGATAGGTACTACAACAACAAAGCCAAGGAATTCTATGAGCTAAAGATGGGATAGATGACAGGTGAGGAGTACATGACTAATTTCATGGAGTTATTAAGGTATGTACCATATCTTAAGGACGAGAAGACCAAAGTTCATGGATTTGTTAGTGGATTTCCATTAGAATTTAGAGATCGGATTGAGTATGATGAGCCTCGGTCGCTTGAGGAAGTTATTGGGAAATTGAAGCATTGTTATGAGTAGTCAAAGTGTAAGAAAAAATTGCAGCAGGGCTGGAAAGGGAAATATAAGCTAAAGGTCAATGGAAACTGAAAATAACAAGGTCTCAGGATGTAGGTGAGAAAGAAAATGTTGCTCCTTACAAGAAGTTTAATGGGTAACAGCATGGAGGGATGCAGAATAAAGGTGATGGTATAGGACGGTTTCAGTGTTGGACATTGTTGAAAAGTATAACTAGATTCGGTCTATTGAAGGAAAGTGTAACTAGGTTCAGTATTTGTCAATATAATTTTTTTTTTTTTTACAAATTCAGCTGTTGTTTATATTCAAAAAAGATAGGGGAGACTAAGCTTCATTGTTATAGGGCAGTGTAGATGAGAAGCAGAGCAGGGGAGGACAATATTGAGAACAAAATCCCTTTTGCTTCCGTCATTCTTAACTGTGTGAAAAACTGAGCTAGTATAGACTCGAACAAACTGAAATAACAAAAGAAATTATTTGCAATTCATGCTTAATCAATGCTTATGTGGTGGATTTGACGTGATGTGGATTCTTCAGGGTTGCCTTCAGCATCTCTATTTCTTGCATTTGTTGAGCTGGTACTTGGAGCATTATTTTTTTCCAAAATATACTTCAGAATATCCACGGACTCTTTGACATGGTTGCACCTATTTGAGAGGTCATTGAACTATCCCTGGAGTGAAGACACTCAGTGATGGAAGAGATTGAGGTCGGCCTCATGTTTCTCCTTATTAATTGAGCTTGAGTGTCAATTTTGGTATCCAAGATCTTCTACTATGCGTGGATTTTCTCTAGCTCTGCCTGGAGATCAGCACAGTGGAAGCAATCTTCGCTTCTTACCATGATTTGAGAGCAATTTTTTGAACCTGAGTGTAGCACAAGCCTGTAAAAGCGCAGCTCCAATGGGCAGAGATCTGGGATAGAGAGGTAGCAGGGGGCCTTGAAAAGCAAAGGGACAGAAGATCGGGATGAATAATGATGAGGGAGATGCGAACGCATAGAAGGGGAATGCAAGAGCAGAAGAGGGAAGAGGGAGGAGTGATTCAGATCGAGGGGGACCATGATTAAATTCAAGTGCTTGGCTAGAGAATTGAGGAGGTATGGAAATGCATTCACATGAAAATTGAGAGACAATTCACGGGAATGATATGAAGACAGTAGGAGCACTTGTGAGAAAATATGGAGGCTAGGTATTTGGGTTGAATTTAGAGATTTTATGACATTGATATCCTCTGTAATAGATTCATAGGAGATTTTATGTGACCCGTGGGCTAAATCAATCATGAGAATAATACAAATGTCAGGGAGGAGGGATCCGATGGAACTGGACACCTCTGCAAATAATCTGTGAGGTGATTTATTTCTGATTATGGCAGAAAACATTGTGACTCATAGGCGTTACAACGAAGAATGCCAATAGGGTGGAAGCAGTCTCTATTTTCATGCGTATCTGCCTCCTTGTTGAGAGTGCGGAGTACATGATAGAATCAAGCTTCTTTCATCTAATGGGCAAGTGCTTGGCATCTACTGATTGATTGTTGTAGGATCACAGTAGAGGTGCTTTGGTTGTGTACCATTAGGCTAATGATAATAGTTGAGTCTCCAATGATCGTTGTTGTGTGTATGCCAAGTTTTTGAAGCTAGAGGAGACCTTGGTAGAGGGCAAGAACTTCAACCCTATTATTGGATAGATTGCCTAGTCCCCATTCATAGGCACTTATGATGTCTCCATTGGCGTTACACATGATTCCTCTGAGCCATAAAGAAAACTCCTCATCTTTCATTCTAATTTTCCCACTATAGCTAGAGTTGTTGTTGCTGTTGGTGTTGCTCCTACTGTGGGCGTTGTTGTTTTTGTCCAGCAAATACCCTATGAAGTTCCTTTCTTCCACATAGAGATCGGTTGTGTCAAGTTTCCCTTGACTTTTAGCAGTCATTGCTTCCAATGTGAGACTCCATGCCTTATTGTATAACTTCCTGATGTTGGTTTCTTTGTCCTTGAAGACCATGCGATTTCAAGCTAGCCATATGTTCCACAAGAGAGAGCATGGTAAATAATTCCATACTCTACATGCAACGTTGTTTTTCTTATGTTACTAAGGGTAGTTTCTTTTCCATAGTTGTAGAGCTTCAGCAATAGAGTTGTTGGTACCCCAAGGTAGGTTGATGTTCTGGAAAGCTTCTCTCCAACAGGCTATGGCAAAGGGGAAATCTATGAACAGATGTTGAATGGTTTCTTCAGCTACTTGACAATTTGGACAGCGGGATGGGCCAATTACCCCACGTTTTTTTAGATTCTCATAGGTGAGGACTTTCCCTTTTAGGAGGACCCAAATAAAGAATTTTATTTTTGGGAGAGTCTCCATTTTCTAAGCCATTTTCCACTACGTCCAAATGGGCATGGGGTTTTCATTGCTGCAGATCTGTTGGTAAGTGGCTTTGACTGTGTAGTTGGAGCCTAAGGGGTCCCAACAAAAGGCATCATCACTGTTGCGTTTGGTGGGGGCAATGCCATGTAGATGGGTTTGAAGATTGGTGAGACTTGCTTCCATTTCAATGGGTATATTTGGGAAGGTCCATCCTTTCCAAATCTGAGATTGGGCGTCCCACTAAGATATCTGATCCAAATTATGAATCCCTATGCTGTTAAGAAAGGATAAGATCTGCTGAGTACTAGGTCTGTTGCTAATGTTTTTCTGGCCCATTATCTTGTCTGCTCCAATTCTAATATTATTGCCACCCTTGGGAACCTTGGAAATGTTTTGTGCAAGGAGGGGGATTTCTTTCTTACACAGCCCCCAGATTTTAGAACAAGATCTGCTAGGGATCTCATGATCAAAGAGTTGTTGCCTTGGGGAATTGAGATATTTGGTTTCTAATAGTTTTTTCCACCAAGCACGCTTGCCATTAATGAGCCTCCACACAATCTTGCCACTAAAGGCCAGATTTAGGAGTTTTGGTGATCTAATTCCAAGCCCTCCTTGCTCCTGAGATTGAATAACCTGTTTCCAGTTTATAAGGTTATATTTATTTTTTTCATTTTTCCCCCCTGGCCAAAAAAAGCGACGGAGGATGGCCTCCACTTTGTGATGAAAACTAGTTGGGGCTTGCAGGAGCGAGAATTGATATAAGGGTAAGGAGGAGAGACCTGATTTTAGAAGAATTAGGTGCTCTACTGGGTTAAGCCAAGAGGTGCCCCATTGCTGCACTTTCCTTTTCATTTTGTCAATAATAGTGTCCCAGACTGCAGCTTTCAGATTGCCAGCACTCACCGGCATGCCCAAGTAGGAAAAGTTCCCCCAATCTAACTTGCAAGGGACTCCAAAAGTGTTGGCAATGTTGTTCAGAGTTTGAGCAGAAGTATTCCAACCATAGATGCAACTCTTGAGGTAGTTGACCAAACCTCCAGAGTAGCTCATATATATATCTAGGAAGGATTTGAATCGGCGAGCTATGATGTTGGAGGCTCCTCCCATTAATAGGGTATCGTAAGCAAATTGGAATGGTTTATGTTCTTAACTCCATTTCCAAATTTGATCCTAATAATAAGTCCCATGTGACAATTGTAGTTCAAGGCCCTACTGAAGGATCCAACCATCAAGATGAAAAGGTAAGGGGAGAGGGGACAGCCTTGTCTTAGACCTTGGGAAGATTGGAAGGAAGGCCCTGGTCTACCATTAATGAGAGGGGAGATCCAAGGGCCAGTAATGCATGCTTTGACAAGGTCAATGAAGGGCGCAGCAATTCCCAATTTGTCCAAAACAACAAATAAAAAGGAATGCCTAACTCGATTGAAGGCATTGGCTAAGTCAAGTTTTAGGATGAAGCCTTTTTCATTTTTAGTTTGGCTGGAATGAATGGCCTCTTGGACTAGAGGGATGGAGTCAGATATTTGTTTGTTGGCCAAGAAACCTCCTTGGTTTTCAGAAATGCGAGAGGGAAGGAGAGGTTTGAGGCGCGAAGCAAGGATTTTGGTCAAGATTTTATAAGAAGAGTTGCACAAGGAAATGGGACAAAAACGAGAGAAGGATGAGGGTCTATTCTCTTTGGGAATAAGGGAAAGATGAGTGGCATTAATGTATCCTCTGATTTTTCACTTGCGCTGAGCCCATATTATCATTTTGACAAGGTCTTTTATGATAGTTCCCCAATAAGTTCTGTAAAAACAAATGGGGAAACCATATGGCCCATGGGCTTTGTCTGGCTGGAGCGTCTAGATGGCATTTTTAATTTCATCCTCTTCAATTTCTTTGATTAAGCTTGCATTTATTTCCTCACTAATTCCCGTGGGAAAGTGCTGAAGAAGATCTGAGTAGTCTTCTGCTACTTTTGTCTCACTTAGGAAGACATTGTAATAGTCTAAGGCAGTCTTCTTAACAGTGTCTTGAGCAGTTTGGAGATGGCCTTCCTCGTCAGTGATGGAGGTGACATTGTTCCTAATTTTCTTGACTGTCGCCTGCTTGTGGAAGAAGGCAAAAATTTTATCCCATCCTTGCAACCAAAGTTTTATCGATTTTATTCTCCATTTTTGTTCTTCATCTCTATTGGCACAATAAAGCTGGAAATAGAGATCGCCTTCTAATGCTCTATATTCTTGGGAGAGTCCTTGTTCCTCTATTTTGCTATGGACCCTTTATAATTCTCTTTTTATTTCAGCTTTGGCCTTCTCCGGTTCTTTGTAATAATTCTTTGTCCAATCCTTTAAGGCACATTTGGTCCTCTTCAACTTGATTTCCCAAATGAATCCCGATGATCCTTCTATATGCTGACTCCATGTGAGTTTGACAATCTGATCTGCGGTGGGAATGCTGCTCTAAAGTGAGCTGAATTTAAATGGAATGGGCCCCAAGGGGTAGTGGGCCTCAAGTACTAGGACTATAGGATAATGATCAGATGTTGAATAGGGAAGGACAGAAGCGTACGCAGTGGAGTAAGCAGAAAGAAGAGAGACATTTATCATAATCCTATCTAGCTTATCCATAATGTTATCTTTGCCCAATCTGTGGTTGTTCCAAGTGAATTTGCGGTTTTTTGGAACAATGTCAACTAAATCGTGTTCCTGCATGATAATTTCCAGCTTTGTTCTGTAGGGATCATAGGTAAAAATATCTCCTCTCTTCTCATTGGAGTGGAGTATGATATTGAGATCTCTACCAAGAATAATATTACTATTATCTTCATCGTCTATGTCTATTTTGAGAGAAGCCCAACATTGCTCTTTATCTCTGAAGTGATTTGGTGCATAGATATTGTAGATGACTAACTTTTTGTTATCTGATTAATTCTCTAGAGTGACTTAAATCCAATACTGACTGATTGTATTGGATATGCATGTCAAAGTACTTTGGTTCCAGATGGTGGTGATTCCGCCAGAGGCGCCCCTTGATTCACAAATGTAACCTTCATACTGCTTGAGCTGATCAATGATTCCTTTCATTTCTTGATGACCTTGTTTTGTTTCTTGAAGCATTAAGATTCCTGGTTTCTCATAAGCTATCAGGTCTTTTAAGGCAACATTTTTAGAGGGGTGCCCTAGTCCCCTGCTATTCCAGGATAGGACCTTCATCATTGAGTATGGCGTTTATGAAGAGTTGCTTGCCCTCCCTGCTCCTTGTGTGCTACTTCTTTGCCATTTTTCCCCAGAATGTAGGTTTCTATGGGGTTTTGCATACCCATAGTTATGTCTTTTTGGTCATTTTCATCCCTCTGTTGCTTTATGGATTTTCTACCTGGTCCTTATTTTTTATGCGTTTCCAAATTTACACTGTGCTCTTCGGAGGAGCTCCTAGTTGTGCAAGTAAGGGGAGGGTCATGAGATGAAGAGGGAGAAGTTTGCAAAAGGGCGATGGGGATGGGGGGGTCATTTTCAGGGAGGGAAATGGCATCAAAGGGGTTAGATGATTCCAAAGGAGTCTCAGAGTTAGGAGGAGCGGCATAAATGTTAAGGAGAGGATCAAGGGAGGAGGTGGAGGGGGGAGCTGAGTGATTAATCTTGGGAGGAGCAGCTTCAGGGTTTGCCTTAGGAACGGAGACAATCTTCTTCTTTTTTACAGTTTCCCATTGCTCATCTTGTGTAACGTTTCCAACATCAACTATCTTAGAGCAGCGATTGGCAAAATGGCCATATTCATGACATACCTTGCATTTAAATGGGATCTGTTCATAGTCCAGCTGCTGGATGTGAGTCCAGTCATCCACTTTGAGCTTGATAGCTTCCGAAAGACCCTTGCCGAGATCAACTTCAACACAGATCTGCGCACAAGCTTTCATTTTTTCCTTTGGCTTGTTGCGATCAATAAACTTCCCAAGAGCATTACCGATAGCTCGAACAGATTCATCTCCCCAACAATGGAGAGGGAGATGAGGAAGCCAGACCCAGACCGAGACTGCACTAGGGACATCAAGTTTGGGATCGAAGTCTGGAGTCGATTTTTTTAGATACAATCCTCTGGAATACATGAAATACAGTATGTTCCTGAAGATTAAATCCTTGTCTTCTCTTGATTCAAAGTGGAAGGTGAAGTATCCCTTCCCACAAAAGCGAATAGAGATTTTGCCACTTATTCTGTCAGCCCAGTTCCACTCGATCCACCTTTGTATTGTCTTCGAGGAGGGCCACAGGCTAGTGAATTACCCGATGAGGCCTCGTTTTTCTAGGGAAAGAGCTGCCATATGAGGAAGGGTAGGAGGAAGAACTACTCCTTGAAATCCATCCAACTTCTTTACAAATTTTGAAATTTCAGGATTAGGACACTAAGGCGAAAGGGATTTTACCCAAGTGGAGAAGGCCATTTGGGCAGCTGCCACCTCCGGGGTTGCATATGGAGGGGCCATGACAAACAGGAGGGCCGAAGGCCGCTAGCGAAGAAGGACGTAGGCTCAGAGCAGAGCGGCGTGACCTAGCTCAAAAAAGGATGAGTATTTGTCAATATAATTTTGATCTTGTACTTGTTAAGAAAAAGAAATATCATTTTCATAAATTATATGAATGGGATTCTTTCTCATTCCATAGGTGTAGGAAAGTCAAAGAGTCTAAATTATGGTAAAGATCTCTTCTTGAGAATTTATTTAATGTACATGGGTCAACCTAGTGTCAAGTAGCCCTCTAAGACAAGCACCATCTTCCAAAGAAGAAGACTACCAGCAACACGATGTGAAAGATAGTCAAGTCAGCTTCATAATATATAGAGATGACATGTCGTCTCAATAAATAGACACCACGGTTCATAATGAAACATCGGCTAATATGGAAGAATAACCACTATATATGCCCCATTAGGAACTGTGCAGAATAAGGGCACAGAACTCAGATCCTCTGAAATATCGGATGGGTACAGTGACTCAGAAATTTCGGATAAGTGCAGAAGTTCAGGTTTTTCAGATGGAAGGATCTATGTGGTTTTCAGTGATATTTCAGCCTCCTCATAGTCTCAATAAATCACTATCTAGGAATGCTAAAACAAATTCCCAGTATTAGAATATATGCGGTGAAATACACTCTCGGCATACCTCTGTATAAAGCATATAGTCTCGGTATTTTTGTGAAGAAAAGGATCTTAAAGAAACACCCTCAGTCTCGGCATACACTTAAGATGAAATTATATTCTAAACTTATAAGTAACAGTCACAAGCATGATGATGATCTAAAGTAATAGTCACAAGCATGATGATTATCTTAATATATATACCATAGCATAAATATCTTGATGATCCTACAAGAATACTCTCAATATACATACATATCTTGATATGGACCTCATTATTGTGATCAATATTTCAGTGAAGGTGCATGAATGATGAACTCGCTGAAGCAGAAGTATTGATGATAGTCTCAACAATAAGAACAAGGATTGGTGACTTGGTCTTGGAGTGGCCTAGTATGTCAAGGGTTATGGTCTTGGTGTTCATCAATTGGAATCTCTATAAGAAGAATTTTGTGTCGGTTTTCCTCTCCAAGAGGGAGAGGTTTTTGGCCTGTTAGAAAGCCAAACATCTTGTGTTATTGTCTCTTTGTTTTTGGTAGAAGTTTGATGAAGTAAACACACACACACTAATAATAAGAAGAAGATAAAGCTAAGTCGAATTGTAGAAGCACTTCACAAATTTTTATCAAGCCTAAAAGAATCCTACTAATACTAATTGCCCTAGATTCTTAAACACGGTCTTCATAATGACACGTAATTGTGATTTTATGTAAGAGATGTAAAGAAGAAAAATAAAATTATTGTAATGCTTGCATCATGGGTTTCATGAGCAAGAGATTTTATTTTTAGTATAGGATCCCATTGAGATCCCTTGAGAATTTTGTCATCTAGTCATAAAATTCTAAAGATTCATTAGCACCTTCCGGACCTTCTCAGCTGCTTCCCTTTACTTATGAGCATCTATCCACCTGGCGTCAACCCCCCTTCTATACCGGTTGGTTTCATGATCTTAACTTGTAGCATTCACGAGTGTAACACTTACTGATCATGCTTACTTGGGGTACCGCTTACCTTTACTCGACCTATACACCTTGTCTTTCTCTTTACTATTTCCTCCTTCACCTTACGACTTACCTTTTGAAGGAATGCCCCAAATAGACAGCCTTACATTGGGGATTCATGTAATGAAGACATGTTACACATTGTAAAGAGTCATACTTGTCTAGTAAATTCATCATCCAAGACCTTATCACTAACCCTCATCAAGTCAACCTAAAATGAAGATATTATTCTATAAGATTAAGTCAACCTTCCCAAAGGTTGTGTCGGCCTAAACAGTCATGACCAATGACTATATATATTAGTGTGTGTCCTCATTTGGAAACAAGAAATTCGATAAACTTCAAGTCTACAAAGAAGTGCGAAAGAGATACTAGAAGAAGTCTCTATATCAGCGTAGCAAGAAGGAAGGATAGCAAATATAGTTGTGACTGTTTTGGGCTAATTTGTCTTCCCACATGCGAAGGTAGCAGATCTGAAGGTATCAAGAGAAGGTCGAAGGATTGCAGCTACATTGGGGTGATCTTGTTTCGGTAGAAGACTTCGCTAGAAGGAACCGAGTAGAAGTGCAATAAGTCTCTAAGGAAGAAAAAGTAATCTAGAGTTTTTGTGGTAGGGTTGCAGACCTACAAGAAGAAATCGAGATTCTAAAGGAATTTGAGAAGGAGAAGGGGAAGAGAAGCGTTGGAGAGGAGGCTAGTGACTTGGTCTTGGGAGGACTCTAGTGTCAAGGGTCTTTGTCATGGTCTTGGTATTCGTCAATTAAAGATCTATAATAAAAAAATTGTTTGGGTTTTCCTCTCAAAGAGTGAGAGGTTTTGGCCCTGGATGACAAGCATATACACTGTGTCTCTTGTATCTTTATTTTTCATGATTTGGTAATTGTCTTGATGAAAAGAACACAATAATAACTCAAGAAGATTATCATAGTAGAGAAACCAAGTATCTATTGATTACTTAGATTACTCAACATGGTATCAGAGCTAAGGTGCTAAAGTCAAGGAGGGGCATCTAATCAAGGAGACACATAAGGATCGAGGTTCAAGAAAGGGATCAAAGCAAGAGATCAATATCTTCATCATACTGAAACCCCAGATCAAAGAAATTTACTTCAACAAGACTCTTGGAATCATCATCAAGGAGGAAGACAAAAGAAATACCAAAACCATAGAAGCATTTTCAAGATCATCACTCATCCATCATCTAAAGAGTGGAAGGTTTTCAAAGACTAAGGGAGACTAGATTGAAGAAAATTATCATTCTCTTGAAAAAGGGTTCGTAAAGTAAGCTCTTTCTCATCAAATAATGCATCAAGGAGTAATCTTATACAATCTGTATCACTATCAAAATTAAGGAGGAAGCAAGTGAAGAAAGCAACATCTACAAAAGTAAGTATATGACTTCATATGAATCTATCAATTTTTTATTTGCAAGGAGAGCAAAAAATTAGTTGGGGCTTCAAATTTTCTTACATGGAAGAAAAGAACAAACCTAAACCTCATTGAGAATGAAGTCATGGATCACATCAAGGGGTCAATAACCCAACCTTCCAAAGAATATACTCAAGCACTTGCTAAATTCATGAAAGGGGAAGTGAGGGTCCAAAGGATTCTCATAGAATCCATCAAAGACTCTCATCCCGTATGTATCAAAATTAGACAGTTCAAAAACAATATATGACAAATTGGTAGAGTTGTTTTCTGTAAGTACTGCAGGAGAAGTTATCTCTCTAAGGCAAGAACTCTACAAATTGAATATCTCAAGGGAACAAGGAATAGCCTCATATTTTATGAGGATTTCAGAAATAAGAGATCAACTTCAAGATCTGGGTGAAATAATGTCTGACAAAGAAATGACCATTGTAGTATTAAATGCACTACTAGAGGAATGGGGTAACTTCACTTCAAGTTTATGGGAAGAAAGAAGCCACGCCTTTCCAAGATTTATGGTCATTATGCAAGATTGAAGAAACCATATTGAAGGAAAAATTGATGTGGGATCAAATGAGCAGAATCAAGCATATGCTACTATGACAAAAGGAAAGGGAATGTTTTGTAAATTTGGTCCTCAAAAGAAAAATAAGGACATGGCTAAGGTGCAGTGCTATGGATGCCAAGAATATGGGCACTATAGAAGATATTGCCTAAAACTTAAAAGGGACAATAATAAGAGAAACAAGGAAGAAGCTCATATTAGCGAAAAAAAAAATGGAAGAACCTGAAATAAAGAAGCCTAAGAAGGAGGAAGTGAGAGATCTCTACTATGACTGAGATAATCTCCTTCACTAAAAGGCATTCTTCTATTGTGTAAATTATAGATAGGAATCTTGGTAAATATGATAGGATGCATAATATTATAAAATGGAATCATGGTAGAAGAATTAGAAATAAGCGCTCATGACATAAGTAAAATGAAGGATGTCTAAGACAAAATATATAGCTATGTAGGATATAGCTCCTAGAAACCTTATTGAAAGCTCAAAGGATACTTATGGAAAAAGAAAGAAGTCATATATGACAAGGCTCATCATACGTTAGTCAATAAGATAACATATGTAGGATAGGATATGCAAGATCCTCTAGATTCTCTGATGAAACCTTCATTGTAAGTTTCACCGATCATAAGGAGATGCAAGTGTTTCATCAAGAATTCCAAACTTGTGGAATTCATGGGATGATGGTGTTTAGTCAATTTAGTATGTCCTAAATTGCTACATTAATTATCAATCAGGGAGTCATAAATTGTGAAGTGTGGCGCACTATATGTGCAAGACAACCTCTTTCTTACTTTTTATTGTTTTCAATTTTATTTTGTTTTTGGGGGTTTTATCTTTGTTTGTCTCCTAATGCGAATGGAAATCCTATTCCTTAAGTTTTAAGAATACTTTAGAAGGCAAGTATGGATATAGAGTTTAAGGCAATTATGTCCTTTATGATAACTTCCAGAGCTTAACACTTCAGAGGATCTCAAAACATACTAGTGATGAAATTAGTACTTGAACAAGAATGTAAATGTGTAGCTATTCAAATCAAACAAATGATGAACTACTAATCATGAAATCACTATCTCTGCTGCTCATCTAAATACAAAAATAAAAGTTAAGCTATCGCACTCAAACAAGTCAAAAACTGCAAACTAATAAAAGTAAAACCAATTTTTCACTTCACTTATAGTCCGATAGGTCGCCAAGTAGCTTTTCGGGGTTAAGCCATGGCTCTGGACATAACATCAATAACATGAGGAATTGATATCTAAATTACCTACTTGCAAATGAAAATAAAATCAAGTCACTTCACTTATAGTCTGATAGCTTGCCAAGTAGCTTTTCGGGGTTAAGCCATGGCTCTAGAGATAACATCAATAACATGAAGAACCTGATATCTAAAAAAAAAGTAAAATCAAATCACTTCACTTATAATCCGATAGCTCGCTAAGTAGCTTTTTAGGGTTAAGCCATGGCTCTGGAGATAACGTCAAATGTCATGAAGAACCTGATATCTAATTGCAGCAATGAAAGTAAAATAAAATCACCTCACTCATAATCCGATAGCTCGCCAAGTAGCTTTTCGGGGTTAAGCCATGGCTCTGGAGATAACGTTAAATGACATGAAGAATTTGATATCTAAACTAACTAACAATAGCAAATGAATAAGACTGAAATCAAAGCATAACTGAAATTGAAAAGCTAAGAAAAACAAAGTCAGTAGAGAGGCCAATCTCATGTCACTATTTATTGCAAAAATTGTATGAAAATGCCCGAGCCTAGTCTATCCTGAAACACACTGATCAGTGTTAGAAAAAATATACAATGCTTGGAAAATCATGTATAGGAATGAAACGTTAACATCATAACTAAAATATGAAATATACACATGTGAACAAACTATGAAATATATACAATGGAAATAAGACAACAACACATAAAAACTTTACAGAAATAAAGAAACAAAACCTCAGCCAACAGGGGCCCTCTACACAGCCTTGGTTAACATGCTGTCAATCCGAGATTACACTCACATAGTCATATAAAACAGAGTCTTGTTATATTGCAAAACAAAGGAAGGATCCTCTCATTACAACAGCAGGACCAATGTCACGGCACAA